>JAPKLW010000609.1:205003-229440 GCA_026898455.1 Plectranthus barbatus
TGTCCCAAATTAATAATCCCAAAGCGAAATGGCACAGTAATCAATGTTTGTGAGTGTAGTAGAATTAATATTTTATTGGTGAATGTGAAAAAATTTATTATTTTAGAAAATGGGACTAATAAATGGGACAGACCAAAAAGGAAAGTGAGACTAATAAATTGGGACGAAGAGAGTACTGTTTTTCAGAATTTTATAAAGTTATACTCCCCTTGTCCCGGCTAAAATGACCACCTTCTTTTCATCACCGGAATTAAGGGCTAAAATGACCCCTTTCTTTTCAACACGAAAATTAAAAAGTGTGAATGTAAATGAAATTAATATTTTATTGTTAAATGTAAAAAAATTGTCATTTTCGAAAATAAATCAATTTAATTGGAACTCCCAATTTGATGAGTGGACCAATTTATACTAGGATGAAAGAAATATATACAAACATAAATAGAAAAGTTGAAATTCAATGCCAAAAAGAAATAAACTCACGCTATGAGTAATTTTAAGCCTTTAAATAGATCTGATCAATAGTGAAAATAAAAAAATAATTTATTAAAAAAACCATAATATATATAACCAGAATTTTAATATGAACTATTGATCTTTATATAAAAAGAGATCCACCATTAAGATATTTTTTTATGAAGAATAAATATATAAAATTCATAAAAAACTATAACTAAAACCTGCTTATTGACTTTTCGAGCTGAGAAAAGATGTAGAAAACGTAATATAAAGTTAAAAAAGGTTAGAAACCTAAGTAGACGAATGGCCTCGTTTAGTTTTATGTTAAAGAAACTTTTACTGATAGTGGTTACGTACGAACTTAAACCAACAGATCAGATCTCTATTACCTCTAGCAACACGTTGAAAATGAACCCGATACACACTCACATAACAGTGAATTTTAATGGGATTAGATTCAAATTATTTTAGGAACACCCACATGTCTAGTAACAAAAAAAGATCTCAAGGCATGACACATAATTCTTCATGTGATATATTCACAAGTACAATTCAAGCAGTCATTACAACATTTTATGAATAAAACAAGGAAAGTTTAACATTGACAAATTAGGAATAGGCAGCAGGAGCTCCAGGTCTCCTGCAATGAAGCATCAAATCATAGTGGAGCAAAATTCATCAGATATCATAACACCTGCAGTCGACCATTAGTGCTTCACAAACCCTAAGCCCAGAGATTATTGGTCCCTGAACGTTTTATATAAATCCCCCCAACTAACTCCTGGGTTTTTATGTTATAAAACTTTCTATCAATAATTTCCTAAATCCAAATGTAAACAAAATATACAAGAGATACTATATTCACTAAGAGGCTTTTAAACATCCAACCAGATCTTCCACGTACGATAAATCTTGATCACAATCACACATTTAAAAAAAACTAGAGGTGCACTATCATTGGCAAGGCGACATCTCACAGATCAATTGAGCATGTACACTAAATTCTAGATAGACATAAATTTCTAGAAGGTAGAACCTTAGAAAGCAAAAGACCATTCTAACTAAAAGTAGAATGAGAAATACAATTCATACAGGATAAGATGTCTAGCTTATAAAGCATTAACAGCATCTCAGAAAGGTTCTTAGAGCTTAGAATTCAGCACACAAGAAATAACAAGATACTAAGGTTCTCCAGTCTTCTAGAGATCTGTCTCCTTGCTAGTAATTGGAAAATCTAGTCAACTCTGAGCCACGAGAAGCAATGACTGAGAGACACATGAGAACTCCTACAAGATGCTTAGGGACATCTATCTTGCATAAGGATGGTATCGACTACTGCTACTATATCCTGCTCTACCACCATATATTCCCCCTCCTGCTCCACCATAACCAGCTCCGGGCCCAGAATCATAACCACCACTTGCCCCAGCTCCACCATAACTTCCATAACCACCCCCACGACCATAGGCACCAAGCCCACTGCCATACCCCCCACCAAAGTTTCCACCATAAGAACCAAATCGGCCAGAGTAACTCAGTGGCCCTTCTCGATAACCAAATTCACTACTGGCATAATCTCCGTAGCGGCCACCAAACTCACCTCCACCACCATATCCACCATAGTCACCAAACCTACCACCACCAAACCCTGATCCCATTGTTGATCTATAAGAGGTAGGTCCAAAACCACCACTACCGAAACTGCTGAAACCACCATAACTATCACCATAAGCACGCCCCCTAGAATCACTACCATATGCTGGAGCAGGAGGAGGGTTTGATGGTTTCTTTGGTTCAGCCTTCTTGATCTCAACCTACAACAAAGAAGCATGTTAACCTAGAACTTCCACCTGCAAACAGTGCCAGCTTACACTAAAATAACAAGTTGTATCAGGAATCCTAAATCCTGATTCTATATAGGGAGTAGAGTTTACCCAAATGGTTGATCATCTAACTAAAATTATTTGATGGCAGCTAAAATAGATTTAGTGTCTAATGACTGAAACAATTGAAGGGAGCTACACTGCACAGCTGTTCGACAAGAACAGCTTCATACAAGAATAACTGATTACATAAGATACTTACCTGGGAACCTCCCATATCAATCATATTCCCATCTGATAGAATATTATCAACCACCTGCTCATTGTCAAATACAACAAATCCAAAGCCACGAGACCTCTTGGTCACGTGATCTCTTATTATCTCATGCTCAACCACCTTTCCATATTTTGAGAAGAAGCTCTTGAACTCATCTATTTAAACAATTATAAGCAATAAGTAGATTAACAGAATGAAGAGAATGAACACGATGAAAGCACAAATACAAACTGATTGTAAGAAAAGTTAATGCAATAGAAAATCTTCACCTTCATTGACAGAAGTGGGAATACCACCCACAAAAATCTTTTTTGTTTTGAAGTCCTTGGAATCACCAGATCCTTTTGGAATAGTTCTCTTAATCTCAACCTGGAAACAAAGCATTGGTACGTTGGGAACAGTGTTAACAAAGGTTAAGGGATGTAGAAACTAAATATTGTTCGAATTTACATCTTAACATTTATCTTTCACACTTCCATTTACTCGTAGTCACCAAGCATCTATGGTATTTTATATTCAATGGAAGAAATCAATCCAAGAAAAAGCAACTGTGACAAAAAGACAATCAGAAGTCTGTGTTTTGAGGTCCTACTACTGTGCCTTAGGAAAAATGGATACAGACATTGAGTTCTTGGGATTCAACCAAGTGCTTAAACAGTGATTCAAGAAAGTTATGCAACATATTCTTGTGATGCAGATTTGCAGCATATGTGAGAATTCTTGTGCCATCTAAATTATGTGGAACGAATGACAACACCATTTAAGATATTAAAACTAAATAAATGGATAACGAAAATTGGCACCAGTACAACAAACATACAAAAACCACATTGAGATGTTTGACAATAGATGGGAAACCTCACTTGTTTGCCATTGATGATATGCGTTTCGGCGATGACAGTATCAACAACTGAAGGGTCGGCATAAGTAATGAAACCGAAACCCCTAGGACGACCAGTGTGCCGATCTTTCATGATCACCGAGTCAGTTATTTCACCATACTTCCCGAAATATTTCACAAAAGTATCTGATAATGTTTAACTTGATTCAATAAGATCAATTATATACAAAATCACGGAAGAAAACAACGATTAAAAGAAAATCCCAACCTAAAGTAGTATCTTTTGCCAAACCCCCGATGAAAATTTTCCTGTTTAGACAAAAATACAAAAACCTATCGTCAATTGCACGCGAATATAGAGGTCATACGGAAAGATAGCCAGAGAGATAGAGATGGACGAACCCAGGACTAGCTCCGTCCCCGAAATCCGATCGCTTGGAACCCATCGCGGTGTTGAATTTCGCAGATCTGAGAGAGGAGGGGTGCTAGGGTTTGTGGGGTTTTCGATGTTGAAGGGAAAGTGTCGGAATTGGAAAATTGAGAATCTTCTGTAAACGGCGGATATAAAGAAGTGAGAAGTTTCTCGACTCTTTTGAGGTAAAATATTCTTGTCGTTTTGTTTCGAGTCTACTTCAATTTAAAACTAGATCTATACCCTTGCGTTGCACGGATTAATTTCATACACTTCAAATTTTAAAGTATATCTAAATAAATGTTAATTTATGTTTGACTTCAATTATTTATATTTTTATGCAAATGACCCTAAGCCTAATGATATCATGATTTCTGTGGTGTCTTCACTGCTACCCATTTATATGAGATAATTGATGCATTCTCTTATTAGCTCCACTGAAACATCCAAGGTTATGGAACCTGGGTAGTTGATCTGATATTCTCAATGCTTGCTTGGCCATGTGTGGAATTTTGTAGGAGTTTTGGCCCTTTACCTTCATAATTTCTAGTAGGCATCCCTGCAGACTTAAGAATACATTGTTGAGTGTTATGGGTGAAAGTTTTTCAAATGATTCAAGTACTGCAGTCACCAACTCATCTATTGTCTTGCATAATGTTTCTACTTGAATAGATTGGATGGCTCTAAACCATCCCAAATCATTAACGTTGCAGTCCGGGGAATTTGGAGGTTGTTGCACTAGTCTGATATTGAACCCTTCCCCACTTGCTTCAGCCCTAAAATCTGGGTCATCATCTTTGATATGGGGTCTTGCATTATCTTGTTGTATATAAATGTCTTTGCTTGCTCCATTTGGCCATTTTGACTTGATTGCTGGGATAATCTGACACGATTCAAAAACATGATTATTAATGCTTATTTGGTGATGATAATAAATTTGTGAAACTTAACTTGTGGCATACCTTAGAGATTAAACACTCTTTAATCACATCTTTTGTGATTGAATCGATTGCTTTTGTTTCAAGTGTGCCTGCTTCTCTGTTCTTGCTGCGCCTCTTTGCTGGAACTTGTTTTGTGAAGGGATAAATTCCTATTTTTCCATCGAATAGTACCTGCCCATCATCTGCAAATATTGGCCTGCAAACGGCACACATGAACATGACTTTTGTAATAAATTTTTTGTTTTGACATGTCCTATGTGGCTCCGCTTCTTCGGGTGACAAATAATATCTCTGTGAACCTCGCGTTATATAAAACCACTTCTCATCAATATGGACTGTATTGTGCATGCTCTTGAACTTTATTTGGTTTTGAATCCTATCTAATTCTAAGGATTGGAGACAGAATTTCAAGCGTAACAACTTGTTGGTGGCTGTTAAATCAGGTTTTATGGATGACGTGTGAGACCTTATCTTCCCAGCTTGCACCCACCTCCCCACGGTACTTTTACTTTGTCCTAATGCAACTGCTAATTTCCGTATCGTAGTTCTCTTCGAATATTCTAAACTTGACAGTCTTTCAAGATCAAGAGTCACTCTTTTTTGAAAATGGATACCCTTTCTACTTACAAGATGTATAGCTTCACCTTTTTCTTGTTGTTTTTTCGCAGCTGCCCATAGTCGTCTCACCGTAGTTTTTGATACGGAAAATTTTTGTTGTGCTTCCAAAAGCTTGCCATGAGCTGGTTTTCCATCGATACAACTTTCGAGGATGAATTGGATGATTTGATTACGTTGTTGTGTCGACAAATCCACCTTCCACCCCATCTTTTTTTCTCTTCTTTGTATTGTGAACTTGCAGTTTTTTTTTTTTTTTTTGTGTGTAAGATACCTTTATAATGCTGTTGCCTTTGAATTGGAGGGATAAATTGAAACTTTTGAATTTTTGGTGTGATTGTTTTTTTGTTTTGGTGGGAACTCAAATTTTCACTTAATTAGTGATGCATACACGTGGTAAGCTTAAAATTAGAGATGTTAATGCAAGATTTGTGATTTCTTAGGGTATAAAAATTTTAAAAGAAATTTAATTATTCAAAATCACATTATATAAAAAAAATCAGATTATATAATTTAAATATAAAAGTAATTATAAAATGAGGCATTAAATAATTTAATCATCTTTCTTTACTTTATTATCAAAGACACTTAACCATTAAACACAACCTCCTAAAATACCGTGTCCAAAAGAAAAGTACCTATTCGAATGGGACGGAGGGAGTATAATTTTATTTTTTACTCTCCCCATCCCGCCAGATTAGTCCCTTTTTTCATTTTCGTCTGTCCCGCCAGATTAGTCTCCTTTCCTAAAATGGAAAAAAATCTCCTCACATCAATAAAATATTAATTCTACTACACTCACAAACATTGGTTTCTGTACCGAAACCAAAATGGACTAATCTAATGGGACGGAGAGAGTAATTTATAAATTTTTTTGTACAATAATGTAATCTTTCTCTTCTTTACAAATATATTACAAATAATTTGAATTTTCTCGAAATATAAAATTAAATTTAGAAGAAAGCATAATTAATTTAAAATATCATAAATAGAATATGACCTTATTTTTTTTGTTGGACTCAATTTATCCAATCACCAATATTCAATGTAAATACAACAAATAAATAAATATGAGCTTTTTAAAAATTTATAATTATCAAAAAATAATATAATCTTAGTAAATTTAAGTAAAATAATATTTTTTTTCTTAAAAAGGTAAATCAAATTTATAAGAGAGATAACTCAAATAAAACTAAGTATACAATTAAAAGAAATATATACACATTTTAAAAAGGAAAAAAATTCGCACATTTGAGTAATGAATAAAATTCTCTGTTATGCCTTTATATATGATCATTAAACGTGTTATTGTGAAAATTCAATTACTCGTTGTAGATGAGAGTTGTAGTCAACTGACACACTCCACTTATTAACTCACTCAATCAATTATAGTACTTGAGCAGCTGAGCTTTTTCAAATTTATATATAAAATAATGTATATATTCTTGTACAAATTACAAAGAAAAATTATTTAAATTCTCGTATTAACCGGTAATGGCAAACAGGATATGACATATTGACATCCATTAATATACAATATGTGTATCATTATACATCCATTGAATTCCTGAGACACACACCATCTTCTCTCTCTACATGTCTAACTCCCAAGTCCCATCACTTATTTTATTTTGCCTTTTCACGTTTCTTTCCTTTATCTACAGTATATCTACTCCCAATGTAATGTAAATATACTCGTTGTTTAAATCATCTTTTGTTGTTATAATTCTCCACTTTACTTTACTTTCCTCATTCTTGTTCTTTATTTTGCATCAGCATGGCTCTTTTCACTGCAATTTTATTTCTCCTATCTTTTTAATGGTGTTTCCGCAATTAAAGTCTTCTATTGTAGTCAATTTTTTTTGGTGAAGATTTCACCCTTAACATTTTTTAATGGATTTAAAGGTTTTAGATTTTCCCCTTCGAGAATTTGTCGTAATTTTAGTCCCTTTTTTTTTGGTGATGAACATTGTAACTTTTGGAGCCATATTTTGGACTTCAGTTGATTTGTGTTTACGAATTTTGTATTGTTCGAGTAATAATTATTTTCATTTCGATTTTTGTTGTGGGAGAAGGCGATTTCTTGTGATAGCTGTTTCAATTTTAAAGGTTGGAGGGCTTTTTTTTTTTGGTAGTTGATGCAAGTTATGTTTTTTTATGCAGACCAATTTTGGCACATGTTCCATTTAATCATTCATATAGATAGTTAATCAGTCAAACCAACTTTGGCGTTGCTGGCTTGTACTGGTAGTTTATTTATTTCAATTTTCTTCGCTTTTTCTTCCAAGGTTTCTACAATTAGATTATGTGTGTAGTTCTTATGTATTTTCTTTACTTATTTTTGAATTGAATCAATATGGGTCTACATTTTATCATCATTTTCTGTTTTTTTTTTATTTTTACTTTATTGATGCTCATTCTAATTTTTCGTTCCATCAATTTTGAACTTGGGAATTCAGAGAAAACCCATATTCATGTTTTTTTATATTGATATTAACTACCTAGTGGGTATTGTAGTGAAAACCCATCAATTTTTCTTTTGATTCTCTTGTGCAGATTCTATTGGAAGGCAGTGGAGATGCTCCTGTTATTGCACCCATTAATTACCTAGACTCGTTTTCTTTTATATTCAGCTATTTTTATAATTAAATAAATAAAATCTTACGATAATAAAAAGAATTAAAAATAAACTCAAAATAATCAACTATGTGTGTTCTTTTGTTACAATCATAACAATTGAAAATTACTTTACTTGGAAAACAAATTAAATGAAAAAAAAAATTTAGAATTAAATGGGTAAAACGAAAAGGGAAAATAAAAAATTTACCAAATGGCAGAGTATCTTTTATCCTCTGCTGCAATCTTTGTACACTATCTTGTTTATACCACTCCATTTCCTTGAAAATTGTAATATTAACTTACATTTTATTTTTCTTTTACACGCAATCTCTAGCCTCTTATTTCAATCATCTCTCTCCTCTTCTTTCTTTTATTTCGAAAACTTGAAGATTTGCATGATCAGAGATGAATATTTTTTTCAACATCTAATTGTGATGATTGAGGATGCTAATTTTGATAATTCATCAGCTATAGCTCCAACCCATTGCCGGGGACTCTCTCGTGCAGTAGCGCAGATTTGGAGCCACCCTGACCTTATTCCTATGCACAGTTGCACCAAAGCCACTTCTCACCGTCATGGTCACAGGAACTGTAGTCCAGTCGCCGGTGTCCTACTCTCGTCGACAATTAACCTTAATATGTTTTGAACTGGTACAGTGACAGGCCTGAGAGAAGCTGAACCTGAAAGAGAAATTATAGGTGAAGTTGTATAGAATGATTGGAATATGTAGCTCTTGGATTCACCAAAAATTGTCTGGTGTTCTAATGTTTTTTCTTATCATTGTTACTTTTCCTTTTTTCTGCAATTTTTTTCATAACATTATGATCTTTTAACTGTTGCAATTATTTCCTTCTGTTTCACCGTCGAACGAATTGAAATCATCTTTAATTTTGAGTGCAGTGCTGATGAAGCGTATATGTTTTTGTTGAAAGTTTATAATACCTGATGGAATGGTAGCAGGAGGGGTGTGCTGGATATCCGCTTCTGGTGAAGCAATCGGCGCATCCACAGCTGAATCGATAGATTTTTAGTTAAGCCATAGAGCAAACATATGGTGAGAGTGAAGCTAAAGATGAAGAGCATGGATCTCACCGTTGCATCTGCTGGCGAGAGGAGTTTGGACGCCGCAAGCATCAGGCAAGCACCGCGGCTGCGATGAGACTACGGTGCCTAGTTGGGAGCAGCAGGATGTGGATGGAGACGATGAGTTTCCAGTGACGTAGTTGAGACAGGGGGAGAGGGGCCTCAGAGTGCTGGTGCAGCTTGTTTCAGCAGCGGCGCTGCTCAATACACGGCTAGAGGTTCCCATTCTCCTCTCTTCTGTCCTTCGACTTCTTCATCTATGTTTGCGGACGATGACTCTAGATATGCGGACAATGCCTTTGGCTTTATATTTAAACTAAGACGAATTGAAATTTTCTTTATTATCAATTGAGGTATATAGCTTTTGAAATTTGAATTCTCGAAAAGTGTGTGTCAGGTATTAATAATTGTCCTAGCTATACTTTTTCTTTTGCAGAGAGTAAAATTATTTAAAAATTGAAAATAACGGTATAAATATAGTAAATTTCAGACAGGTGTGAATGTTGCATGAATTTTGAGCGGAATTTTGCCCACGCGAGCTACAGTGTTTCTACGGTTTTCTTTTAGTATATTTATAGACTAGTATTGCTTGGAACATTAATTATTTGTATTAAAATAATATTTATTTGATATTTTATTTAAATTAAAATAATATTAATTTTAAAAATGTATTAACTATTAATTTCTATATAGTACTTTAAACACAATATAAAATGATTCATTATTTATATAGCATATTAAAAAAGGATGAATACAGATTCAAAGGATCCTAGAGGCTCGACTACATCTCGTGGATCGTGCTTTATAATTCTTTTTAAAAATATAACTAAAAAAAAAATTTAGCTCGTCGGGCACTTCCCCCTAACTTTATGTTGCATCCGCTCCTATGAATAAGTGATATTATATTGACACCAATTTTATTTACTTTTATTAATTTATCAAATCTTATTTTATAATTTTTTGATAAGTGATGGTATACGGTATTCTTATTCATAATGTCAATATATTGACAGATGATCTAGAATTTAATTATTTTGGTCATGATTAGAGACTAATAATCTCATCAATATTTTATAACGGACAATTATTTTGGCCAGTGGATATTTTTTTTCAACAGCTATATTTTATAACGGACACTTTTTTCCGACGGCTATATTTTATAACAGACATTTTTCTCCAACAGCTATATTTTATAACGAGCACTTATTTTTCTTATAAATACCCTTCATCACACTACTCTTCATCCACAAAAAAATTATTTTCATTCCACAACTCCTACAACCAACATGAGTGGATACGATCCCAACAATCCCTCTCAAAATTCCGAGCAAACTCCAGTCATTCCGACGTGGAATGTATGGCCAAATAATCCTGTGCAATTTACTTCCAAACCTGGGTATCCTCAAAGTTATCCAAACAATCCTATTCAATTTTCAACACCCCAATGATACCCTTTCGCAATTTTATTACCAACCCCAACATCCTTCGCAATTTTATCCCCAATAAGGGTATCCTCCTCAAGTAGGGATGCCAACCTCTGCAGCTGGAAATATGCAAGAGCTCGATAAAGATACAAATGATGAGTCCACCGTCAGACATCGTCAACAATGGACCACTGTGGAGAACGAATTGCTCGCGGAATGTTGGGCTGCTACTACTCACAATTCAGCGGTCGGAATCGACCAAACCAGCGAACGATTTTGGGACAAAGTTGTGATGGTCTACAACAAAGGTCGGCCTGCAAACACACCAATCCGAAAAGCAGGGACTTCAAAGTCACATTTCCACAAACTCTCAACAAATTCTAAGAGGTTTTCTGAATGCTACAATAGGTGTAAAAATATGTGGGGAAGCGGTAAAAGTGATGCTGATATTATGGAGATGGCGCAAACTGAATACCGCCAACACTACAGGGTGAAGGGATTCAATGATATTGGCGTTTGGAGGATATTGAAGGAGCTGCAAAAGTTTAAAGAGGTAATATATGATGTCCCTTCATAAAAAAGAAACAAAATAAATAAAGAAGGAGCTTACACAACTTCTTCTAACGCTTCCAATGTTGTAACGAGCCGATCAATTGGCCAGAAAGCATCAAAGAGAAAGGAGAAGGGAAAAGGAAAAGTCCATGTGTTGAATTCGGCAACAGATGCCTTGAAGGATCACAAAGACAAGGCAAAACGATATCTACGTCTGAAGGAGAAGGCGCTACTACAGAAAGATGCAGAGATACGCGCGAAGGAGTGGGAAGTCTTAGTAAAAGACACTTCTAAGATGACTGGTCAACAACTGATGATGCATCATATACGCTGCGAGGAGATCAACAAAAAATGGGAAGCTGAATAATATAATGTGAATTTCTGATGATGCATCGTTTCCTGCTTTTATGTATTGTCAAGCTTTAATTTATTTTCAGTGTTTGGTGTATGTGTCAGATTTTAATGTATTTGTGGCTTTTTTTTATAGACTTAATATATTGCCCAACTTTAAATGTAATGTATTGTATTGTCACGTTTGAATGTATTTGAGAGGTTGATAAACTCATATTTATACTCATTTATCTATATTTTTTTCCATTGTTTCAGTGCAATTAGTTTAATTTTTTACTTATTTCTGTGCATGAGATTGTTTTAGAGGATGGTATGCCCTTTGTGGTGAGATTTGCAGGTATTTAGGGCTAAAAAGAGGTGAAATGATGGAAGAACTGAGTTACACAGAGTTGCCGCTTCGATTGACGCACGGGAAGTCGACCAAGTTGGAAGACGAAGCCAAAAACCCAAAGCAGGACCTCTGTGTCGATCGACGTGGTGCATGTCGATCGACACAGAGGTCGGATGTCGATCGTGAGCAAGGCAGAGAAGGAGAGCTCGACACATGCGCACCCGTCGATCGAAATCGCCCCTGTCGATCGACAGGGGGAACAAAGAGGCTGGATCGACAGAGAGGATGGCCCGGATTTCGACCTTGCATGTGTGTCGATCGACAGCCCGCCTGTCGATCGACACAGATGCTCGACATAGCCTGTTTTAGCAATTTTTGCTATTTTAGCCCAATACCCAGTTTAGATATTTTAGCTCCTCTATAAATACTCTATAATTATGCACGAAATTAAGTTAGTTTTTATGGAGTTTTGACACTTAGAATATTGAAGACATTGGAGTTTTTGAAGATATTCAAGGTTCCTATTTCAATTGCTAAGGTAATAATATGTTTTCTTTTGTTTTAGTCATGTTTTTTGGATAGAACCCTAACAGGTTCTAGGGCTATGTGTATTCTTTCTGATGCATGTTTAATTAAAATCAACTCAATAGCATGGTTCAATTCCATGTGCTTAATCAATCGAATCTAGATTTAGAGAATGATCGAGAGATGAATTTGAATCTAGGTTTGTAGTTATTAATTGAAGGATCGAGAGGTGAAAATTGATAATAGGAAAAAGGAATTGAATGCAATTATTTTCTGTCTTAAAAAGAAGAATTAATTTGTAGGATTAAATTAGATAATTATTGAGATTAACTATATTGGTGTTCTTGAGACCGAGAGGATAAAGTCACTGTTTAGTAATCTAGGGTTTAATTGCCAGACCACGGAATTTAATCCACTTGAATCTTAATTTATCCCCATTGCTGAGTTGATAGATATTGCATGTTGATGATTGGAATATATGCCATAGGATCTATGTTTCCCTTTAATTGCTTTTAAAAACCTTTAATTTTCTGCACTTGTCATCTTTAATTTTCAAAACAAAACCCCTTTTCTATTTCCTCAAACTTCTATGTTCTAGGAATTATAGCTAGTACTTTGGGTATTTCATTGCACAGTCCTTGTGGGTTCGACCACCTTTGGGTGTAATTATAAATTTATTTGCTCACTGTTTTATTATAGTTATCAGAGGTTTTAAATGTGTGGTGCTCAATTTGCAGGCTTTTTAAATGTGTGGTGCTCACTTTGAAGGCTTTAAATGTGTGGTGCTCACTTTGCAGGCTTTAATTGTGTGGTGCTAACTTTGGAGGCTTTAAATGTATGGTGCGGCAATTTGCGGACTTTAAATGACATATCATATTCAACTCTAGCTTTCTCAATTATATATAGTGCTAAATATTGGAGACTTCAAGAAGCAACACTAAACAACTCAATTCACACTGGAAATGGAGGAGTATTGGCGTCATTTTTTCTTGATAATCCTTATTATCAACAAGTGCACCAACTAGCCTCGGAGCTAGGCTTAGAGCTACAAGGAAATAGACGTCGAAGACATATTAATCGAGATCGAGATGCTGCACACAGACGTCTAGTGAAGGACTATTTTGCTGAGATTCCAACTTGGGGCCCAAATATTTTTCGATGACGTTTTCGGATGCAGAGATCTTTATTCATCCGCATTGTTGATGCGATTGAAGCACATAACCCTTGGTTTCAACAGAGGTCTAACGCAACAGGGAAGAAGGGATTTAGCGCCCTCCAAGAAAGTACAAATGCCATAAGACAAACGGCATATGATGGTCCAGCTGATTACTATGACGGATACCTTCGTGTGACAGAAATCACTGGCCTTGAATGCCTACGCCTTTTTTGCCGTGGGGTGATTGAAGTTTTCGGTGAATATTACTTGAGAAAGCCAACCGCAGATGACGAGCGATATTTGATGCGGATGCATAAACGGAAGCATGGATTTCCTGGAATGCTCGGGAGCCTTGACTGCATGCATTGGGCTTGAAAAAATTATCTGGATGCATGGAAAGAACAATTTACTCGGGATGATCATGGAGTGCCAACAATAATTCTTTAGGCGGTTGTCTCACAAGATTTGTGGATCTGGCATACTTTTTTCAGAGTTGCTGGTTCAAACAATGACATCAACGTTCTCAACCAATCTCCATTATTCACCGACTCTTTACAAGGTCCGGCGCCTTCTATACCATTCACAGTAAATGGAAAGAAATATTCCAAGGGGTATTATTTAACTAATGATTTTTATCCTGAATGGGCACAATTTGTAAAGAGCGTCCCGTTTTCCCAAGATCCGCAAAGAAAGAAGTTCAAGCAAATACAAGAAGCTGCAAGAAAGGATATAGAACGAGCATTTGGGGTTCTCCAAGCTCGTTGGGCAATGATTAGAGGCCCGAGTCGCTTATGGTATAAAGAAAATATCCAAGATATTATATTTGCTTGCATTATTTTACATAGCATGATTGTTGAGGATGAAGGGAAAATGGCGAGCTAATGGGTTGAGGAAGGGTCAACGTCAACTGCCGAGACTATTGAATGAGAAGTCAATCAAGGTGTGACTGGAGGATTCGAACAATACCTCAGAAGAGCCTCTTATTTACGTGACAAAAGAACTCATCACAAACTTCAATCCGACCTTGTTCAGCATATCTGGGCACGATTCGGCGGTGATAATTGATTTAATAATTTCTTCTATCAATTTCTATAAAAATATTATTTAGTTTTAATTGCATCTTGTACTATGTATCAATGTGTGACCTTCTTTTTTTATTATGTAATATTAAACTTTTTAATTTAATGTATGATTCAATTAACTCGAACTAATTAATTACTTTAAGCAAATTTTATTATTTAGCTATTTTAACTAATTATTTGTAATTTAATTAATTAATTACTATGTTTTATTTATCTATGTTCAATAAAACAAATAAAGAATATATATATATATATATAATATTAAGTAATTGTTATGACAAGTGGGACCCATGAATAATATAAAGTAAAAAGTGGATAAATAAAAAAATGATAATGGATGTTGGATATTTATGAAATATGAAATGAAAATAATTATTGATGTGGCGCACACGTGGCGGGATCTTAAAATTTTTAAGATCCCACGTTAATGGGTGCTCTTAGACTTCATTCTAAGATTCTTCAGACTAGCCAGTCTGGATTCCTCGAACTGACCAAATACTGTTGTTCTGACAAAAGATGAACAGTCATTGTCGCGGTCAGAAAAAGCGGGAAAAAGTAATGTACCTTCTAGAAAAACACCTACCTACCCGCCGACCACTACAGTGAACAAAGACTTCCGATTGGACGACATCCAATATGTCTCTAACGGCTATGAAGATTCAAATCTCAAGACCTCCGCCTATAAATAGCAGAGGAATTCAAGAGACTGACATGCCGAACTTGCTATTTTCAAAGAGCCAAAACTCTGTCAAATTCATGACTCAATCGTTCGAGGCATTCAAGTTTTCCATGTGTCACTGCTGTGAACACGAGACTTAGAACAACTGTTCTTGAGTTAATTATTTGGTAATTTTTCTCTTCAAGAAAGATTACAACAGTCAAGTACGTCTGATACTTTGACTCTTACGGACGTACTTGCCGCCGAGCTAACAGTTCAAGAAAGAACTATAAATACCTTATTCTGGCGACGAGGAGGCTGTGTGGTGTGCCCACACTCCGAGTAGCTACGAAGTGAAGGACGAGCAAAGAACCAGGCTAGTGAGCTTGTGGACTGAAGGACGAGGCATTCTTCAGCAAGCGATAGATCGTAGGAGCACCTTGTGTAATCCGACACTTAGTGCATTTCCAGACTTATGTCTGAATAGTGGACGTAGGACTTTTTTGTCTGAACCACTATAAATCCTTTGTCTTTCTACTGCTTTCAGTTTATCAGTTTACATTTCTTAAAACTCAACACTCAAGTGTTGCAGTATAAAACTGAAACTGACACTTAAAGACTATCCGGACTTAAAATCCATACTGAGCTTTTGACAAGCCAAACTGAGACTGACACTTAGTTTGGATAAGTGCAAGTTTTATTATTCAATATTTTTGTTGTGTTACTCTGAAAAACCAGGACCAACAAATCTTCTTATACTATCCTCATCAATGACCCACTTCAACCCAACCATTTTATAAAATAATACTCCATCCGTCCCGTCTAAGTAGTCCCATTTTCCTTTTTGATTTGTCTCATTTTATAAAATGACAAACTTTTTCACACTTACCAATAAAATATTAATTCCATTACACTCACAAACATTGGTAACTGTGCCAAAAGCAAAAGGGACTACTTAGACGGGACGGAGGGAGTAATTTTTTTCATCTACTATACAATCTACAACCCAATATTACTTACTTCTCCCATTAGTGACCCAACTCAACCTAATTTTCTAATTAAAATATTAATTTTTCTTTCCTTTAATATAATATAAAAATCTTTTTAATATTTTACATTTTCAAATTGTAATTTAAAAAATAAGTTGTTATGAACTAAAACTTACAATTTACTTAACAAAAAAAATTAAGATAATTAATACAAAATTAAAGATAAATTAATAAAAAACAAATATAATGCACGAAATCGTAAATTACAAATTTATGAATTATAAATTACATTTTCAGTTATTAGTGCTAAACTATAGCAAATTCAAACTAAAGAATATTTTTTTATGAATATTAGCATATACTTTTTAATATTTATTTAAAATATATAAAATTTAAATTGTATTAAAAAATTAAGTAACACCCAACCATGGAATGCCACATGTATTTTGAACAGATAAAGAGATAGGGAGATGATATTTCAACCACATGTTTAGAGCATTTCTATATTTTATTATATTTTACTTAAATAATTTTTTATTTATTGTGAGAGCAGAGTGTTTTTGGATCTGCAGAGGATCCAAATTGTGAGAGATAAGGGTTGGCAGGAGTTGGCAGTAAGCCTGGGTGATGCATATTTTACCTTTTTTTTTCTTTATCATTTTACTTTTTATTATTATTTTTATTATTTTTATTTCCTGACCTTCTTAAAAGGTTACCGATGGCTGTAGCCTTATAAAATACTCTCTCTGACCCACCTCCCTACCTCCCTTGTCTCTCCTTCCTTTTTCGTCATTTCCATTTAATTGCCTCCTTATCTAAAATGAAAAATTAATACACACTAACTAATAAAATACTAATTTTCTTTATCTCTACTTGATGGTCCCGAATTTATCATAGTATACTTAAATGCACAGCAAAAATATAATTTGTTTTATTTGATAAACTTGCACTTATCCAAGCTAATGGTGACAAATCAACTTGGTTTGTCAAATCTTTAGTTCAGGTAATTTTATATCAAGTATGCTTAGTGTCAGTATTGAGTTTATACTACTAACACTGGAGTGTTGAGTTTTAAAGGTAAGCAAGCTGACAGATATTAAAGCAATAAAGAACAGAGGTTATAGTGGTTCGGACCAAAAAGTCCTACATCCACTCTTCTGACACAAGTCTGGAAATCCACTAAGCTTAGAACTTTACAGGTGCTCCTACGATCTATTGTTTGCTAAAGAATTCCTCGTACTCCAATCCACAAGCTCACTCACTTGGTCCTTGCTCGTTCTTCGCTTCTTAACTCTTCGGAGTGTGGGCACACTACTCAGCCTCCTCGTCGCTAGAATCACTACCATATGCAGGAGCAGGAGGAGGGTTTGATGGTTTCTTTGGTTCAGCCTTCTTGATCTCAACCTACAGCAAAGAAGCATGTTAACCTAGAACTTCCACCTGCAAACAGTGCCAGCTAACACTAAAATAACAAGTTGTATCAGGAATCCTACATCCTGATTCTATATAGCGAGTAGAATTTACCCAAATGTTGATCATCTAACTAAAATTATTTGATTGGCAGCTAAAATAGCTTTAGTGTCTAATGACTGAAACACTTGAAGGGAGCTACACTGCACAGCTGTTCGACAAGAACAGCTTCATACAAGAATAACTGATTACATAAGATACTTACCTGGGAACCTCCCATATCAATCATATTCCCATCTGATAGAAGATTATCAACCACCTGCTCATTGTCAAATACAACAAATCCAAAGCCACGAGACCTCATGGTCGCGTGATCTCTTATTATCTCATGCTCAACCACCTTCCATATTTTGAGAAGAAGCTCTTGAACTCATCTATTTAAAAAATTATAAGCAACGCGTAGATTAACAGAATGATGACAATAAACACAATGAAAGCACAAATATAAACTGAATGTAAGAAAAGTTGATGCAATAGCAAATATTCACCTTCATTGACAGAAGTGGGAATGCTACCCACAAAAATCTTTTTAGTTTTGAAGTCCTTGGAATCACCAGATCCTGTTGGAATAGTTCTCTTAATCTCAACCTGGCAAGAAAGCATTGTTAAGTTGGGAACAGTTTATCTTTCACACTTCCATTTACTCCTAGTCACCAAGCAACTATGGTGTTTCATATTTAATGGAAGAAAAAGGGGCATATCAATCCAAGAAAAAAGTAACTGCGACCAAAAGACAATGGGTAGTCTGTTTTTTCAGGTCCTATTACTGTGCCTTAGGAAAAATGGATAGAGACACAGAGTTCTCTAGTGTTTACACAGAAATTCAAGATCATAATGGAATGGATACAGACATTGAGTTCTTGGGATTCAACCCAAGAGCTCAAACAGTGATTCAAGAAAGTCATGCAACATATTCTTGTGATGCAGATTTGCAGCATATGTGATAACTCTTGTGCCATCAAAATTATGTCGAACGAATGACAACACCATTTAACATATTAAAACTAAATAAATGGATAACGAAAACTGACACCAGTAGATAGTAAACCTCACTTGTTTGCCATTGATGATATGCGTTTCGGCGATGACAGTATCAACAACTGACGGGTCGGCGTAAGTAATGAAACCAAAACCCTTAGGACGACCAGTGTGCCGATCTTTCATGATCACCGAGTCAGCTATTTCACCATACTTCCCGAAATATTTCTCAAAAGTATCTGATAATGTTTAATTTGATTCAATAAGATTCAATTATATACAAAATCACGGAAGAAAACAACAATTAAAAGAAAATCCCAACCTAAAGTAGTATCTTTTGCCAAACCCCCGATGAAAATTTTCCTGTTTAGAAAAAAAATACAAAAACCTATCGTCTATTGCACGCGTATATAGAGGTAATACGGAAAGAGAGCCAGAGAGAGAGAGAGAGATGGACGAACCCAGGACTAGCACCGTCCCCGAAATCCGATCGCTTGGAACCCATCGCGGTGTTGAATTTCGCAGATCTGAGAGAGGATGGGTGCTAGGGTTTGTGGGGTTTTCGACGTTGACGGGAAAGTGTCGAAATTGGAAAATTGGGAATCTTCTGTAAACGGCGGATGTAAAAAAGGGAGGAGTTTCTCTGACTCTTTTTTTTATTTTTTTCCGAGTCTATTTCAATTTAAAATGTCGAATTCTATTTTTTCTTTTTTTTTATTATTTTTAATTACTTTTTATTTGTAATTTTGTTGAGCTTGATTTTTATGCACATAATTTATGATCAAATTATGGGGTACATTACAGTTACAGATATTTGAGATTCTAGCTTCGGAATGGACCTTAACATTTTTTTTATAAAAAGAATTAATTTTAAATCTCATCTCATATTTCTCTCTTATATTTCGAACTCATGTAAGACATTTTAACTTGGTATTAATAATTCAGAACTCGAAAGATAATTAAATTATCGATTTAGATCTCGAAAGATGAATTACCTATTCAGGACCTGAAAGATCACAAAATCTTTTATTATGGACCTCGATATCAAGTTCTAGATTAAGAATTGTATGATATTTCAGGTTATAAATTAATAATTCATCTTATAGGATCCTAAATTAATAATTAAATTATCTTTTGAATTCTTAATCCATAATTCTCCTAACTTTACTAGTAGAGAGTCCACCGGAGGCCGGAGTTGGGTGGTTGCGGATTCATCATCTCACCCAACGACTAAATTGGGTCAGCCCAAACATTTGGGCCCAATCCCTAACCACCATTACTCCATTCATATGTTAGTCACTAGTTTAAACTTTAAACACTTTTATATTTTCGAGTTAAATCCATAATTTTAAAATAAATTTTAAGTCTTTGATTAATAATCCTCATTTATTAGAAACATGAAAAAATAAAGATGATTATCCTATACAATTGAGACTATAAAATAGGAAGAGATTTTATATTCAGACAATTTTAAATCCCCTGATTTCTGGGGCCACACCAATGCATTATTTGCATATTCGAATTCAACTTAAACTAATAATTCATATGAACATCACCCATTTATCAGAAAAAAAATATTTCATGTGAAGTTTTGTCAAATGTTTTTTGTTTTGGTAACTTTCAAATAAAGAATTAAATAGGAAGCTCATACACTAAAACTAATTTCAATATTATGTATAAATATAAAAATTTAACATCAAATAAAAATAATTTTTAGCTCCTCTTAATTTTCAAATCCCAACCCTCTCACACTCTCTTCTTATTCATTCTCAACTCCTTTTTTATTAATTATTTGCAGGTAAAAATAATTACTTCATAAAAAAATCATATCATCCTATTATTAAATTAAAAAATTAATTTAGGGGATGAAGTCACTCGTGCTTCTAAGTAAATTCACCAATACGGTAAAGTGAATAAGAGAGATAAGTATAAACCGAATTTGATTAATTGAGTAATTTTAAACATAGTATTTACCTTAACTGACAAATTTAAATTTTTATGTAAGATAAATTGAGTTTCAATATTTCACTATTATATACTTCCTCCGTTCCATAGAAGTAGTCTCATTTCCCTTTTTTGTTTGTCCCATAAAATTGTCCTATTTCCTAAAATGACAAACTTTTTCACACTCACCAATAAAATATTAATTCCACTACACTCACAAACATTGGTAATTGTGCCCGGGAGAAATGAGACTCCTCCTGCGAGACGGAAAGAGTATTATTTATAATAAATTAATAATAAAAGGAATTAAATAGGAAGCTTCTTATAAAATAGGAAACTGAGTTAGCCGCTAAGCTAGCTGACGGCGAAGCCAAGCCGAAAGCTGTGGGGCCGACCCTCGGAGAAACACGTGAGTCGGCAGGACTCCAGCCCACATATATGGATTTTTCACTTTCGATTACTTGTAGATTCATTTTTATTGTTATTTTAATATAAATAACTCCTAGTCATTTTTATTGTTATTTTAATATATATACTTGCAATTAAACAACAAAGAAAAAGTAATGCAAAAATATAAATATAGTTGTTGATACTCAAATTTTATTTGGTCAAAAAAGTAAATTCAAACTCAAGTTCATTATAAATGTCACACTCTGGCTTCCCGAATAACCAGAGCGTGACAATTTGGGGAATGAGCTTCAAAGTAGTGCAACAGATGTAGTATAGTTGGAATACATATATGAAGATATGTATCCATAAATATTCCATACGATTCGAGTGCAAAAGATTGTTCAGCACACCACCATTCTCATTCACTGCTCAACCTGCACATTTAGAAATACACGCAGGGCTGAGTACATTGTACCCAGTGAACACATTGCCAAATCATACATATATAAGATTGACATACAAATTCACCAGTAACACATGAGATTTCACTTTAAAATGAACTCATATGTTACAGAACATTTTAACATAACTGCGCAATTTAACTTAATACATACATCCACTATCTGTTTAAATGATGTGACCAGGAAACAGGCCTACTTCCATGATCACGGTGTCCAGCCTATTTGGTAAGACCTTTCTTCAACTAGGTCTGGCACCAAGTGCACTAATCTCGGCTCTCATAGAGTCATCGAGATCCGATCGTTCATATTTACCTTGACATTCGAAATGTTCAAGACTCTGGCCATATTTCCCGGCTCAGATTTTACATACTCTCTGACCGCCTTTTCGGTTCAGATGACATATAAGAAATGCAATAAAGATTTTAGGCATGTTCAATCACTTTACAAACAAAATGCATTTTCATTTTCATAAACAATTTGAAAGCATATTTTTAGTTATAATAAGAAGGTCCACCTTTAATCCGTAGTTAGTTAGATGATAACTACGTGTAGTTTATCTCCCTTGATTCTCGCCACCTTCAATTGTTAAGAATTTATCAATAAAAACCATTCTAATTAAATCTAATTTCAACTCTTTTTATTTAATTTTTCTCTCAAAGGTTAAAATGTTACTAATATTATTATAGTAATACCAAGAACAACTATGAGGTTAATATAAGTAATGCTAATAACAATATGTTAAATTTCACACATATTTTTGTGAAGCATGGTTAGATCGTTATTAATAATGTTTATTAAGGTCGAGTATGCATGATTAATTTATCAATTCGATTTTTATTTTATATGAAATGTAAACAATTTATGGTATTATAAAAGACATTAAATTAAGAAAAGTTAAATAAACAAATAGGATAAAATTTCTATTTTCATAAGTAAAGTTATTATACGAAGCTGCAGGTTGAGGGACTTCAACACCCAACCAAGCATCAAACATTTCACCTGCATACCACTAAGTTAGTGAAGGCTTTACGAATTAGAACTATAGTATTTAAACTTTTGTCTCCAGCTATATTGTGTATAATTAAATTATACAGATTATCAATTACAGTTCCTGCAACCTTGCAAAACCAAGTCATCATGTAACCACCACACCACTCACAAATCTTCGTATTAAACCCCAATGAGCTATTTATTTATCCGAAATTCCTTCTGGTCCATATTTTAATTATATAAGTAATAAAAATTTATTAACATACTCTTGCACATATTATCAGTTTTTTCTATCCCTGTTTAGGTTGTATCTCTTGATTTTTTTTACGAATTGAGAATGAACAGATTTTAATACAACTGATAAATCTCATAAATATTTTTTTTTTAAAAAATAGTAACCTCTTTAGTCAATTTCTTTTCCTTCTTTTCCCTTTTCCTTTCTGATTTCTCCTTCGACTTTGTTTCCTTCTCGTGTCGCTTGGCTGCTTATTTTCTCCTTTCTCTTTACTTTACTTTTCTACCGATTTTTATTTATTTAAATGTGTATCTTGAATGTAATTAGTAAGCATATCCTATTTTATATTACTCCCTCTGTCCGTCAGATTAGTCCATATTTCCATTTTCGTCTGTCCCGCCAGATTAGTCCACTTTCCTAAAATGGAAAAAAATTTCCTCACATCAATAAAATATTAATTCCACTGCACTCACAAACATTAGTTACTGTGCCGAAATAAAAGTGGACTAATCTAATGGGACGGAGTGAGTACTATATTTGCTTTTAGATAGGATAATGCTTGTGCATGTGTGCCACACGGCACTTTATTAATAATTTTCCTTTATTCTCTCTCTTTTTTTGGTTATATTATTATTTTACACAATTGTCATATCTTAATTAACTATTTACGCCATTAACAATTAACTCACTATTGTAGATAGAATTAATAAAGATTGTAAAATAAGGTTTTGTCTTAGCATAATTTTAAAGCTTAATAAACTATTTAAATTATTTAATTCCTTATTATTCTACTAGTAGTTATAAAAAAAATTATAATTTCAGAGTTTGATAATTTTGCGAATTATTCCTTTATGGAATAAATACAATCATAATTTATAATTTTACATTAAGATAATTTACCAAATTGTCTGTGTTCGAAATTCAAGGTTACTACAATAAAGGTCCATTACAAGCGGCAAAATAGTTATCAATTCAGTCCATCTCAAAAAGCCCAATTATCCACCTCAAGGTCTCCACTCAACAATGCGTGAATATGGAGCCACCTCCTGCATTGAAGCATAAACATTGACATTCTGATCCTTGCTCGAAACTCAATTATTTCCGATGATTTATTGTATTCCACTATTTTTGTCATCGCGAGCATAATGATTACTTCTCACTGCCACCAATTGGCAAATGGCACGCTTATCAAATTTTCCTAGCCAAGTGTCTTCATTCCAGAGTTGACAATAGCATGGCGCAGAACGAAACAAGACTAAAAGATAAGATATAAAACCCTTTTTTTTTTCTAAGGAAAATGAGAATAATTGAGTTATTTTTGGAAGATCAATATTTTAAAAGATTTATAAGGATTTTTTTGTTAAAGAATACATCTTTAATATACAAAAAAATTCCATGCAACCTTTAAATTCCTCATCTGATAACTCTCCCTATAACCCCCTCACCTTGAGGGTGCGGGCACATTTCTGTACTAAACCTCGTAAATCATTATATAATTCTTTTCTTCATACATGTCAACCTTCAAGAAAACTGTAATCGTATTTTTAAAAAATATATTAAATAAAACAAATTTAAATAAATAAAAAGTAATGTGTGGTGTGGTTTTGTCTGCATGATTAAGGAACTGATTGTGCATGAAGTGAAGTTTCCAAGCAGCTCATATTTTTTGTTCAAATTGGAGTTGAGGTCTTTCAGCACATTTTGGAGAATAAGTGAAAACGTGATTTCACTTATTAAGTCGCAAGAGTGTTGTTGCAGTACAGAAAGGATAAGCGACAAGTGTCGGGCATTGGTTGGCTGGAAGGAGGATTAATTAGTTAGAGTTAAAATTAG
>JAPKLW010000609.1:229450-248736 GCA_026898455.1 Plectranthus barbatus
TGATTAATAAAATCAGACCCGTAACCTCCCGTGGACGTAGGCTTATGCCGAACCACGTAATCGCTTTGTGTTGTGTGTTTCATTTGATATTTGTGTTCTTGTGGGTTTGTTCGATTAAAAGCAGATTCACGCATTCGCAACATAATGATTATATGATAATTAAGAAGCACAATTGTAATTTTAATTTATTGAGTTTCTAACATATATATTCTTGACAAACTAATTAATCATTCTAGAAGTTAAAAAATCTTACAGCCTACATATCCCCCACAGATGAACCTACACTACTCATCGTGATTATTTGAAAAAAAAAAAAGGGTAAATGCGAAAAACAAAGACACATATTGAGTATTTTATTCTAAGTTGGACTATTTATAAGACTCACATACATAAGAATTTATGCTGTTTAAAAGGATTATTAAATTTATATTTAAAAAAGAATGTGGAAGCATTAATTTGGAGCTAGGCGGTGCATGCAGCTGCTGCATTCCAGCGCTTCATGGGTGTCGAAAACTGTTTCAAATTCTCACATACTATAAAACAAGAGAAAAGTAGATATCAATGTATGTAAAGACTAGAGATGTCAATCGGGCTAATCCGTCGGGTTTCGGGCTAGCTTTATCGGGCTGCAGGTTAATCGGTCCGGGTTGAATTGGGTTGGAATTTTTTCGGGCTAAAAAATCTTGACCCTAACCCTAACCCATCAGTTTTCGGGCTAGCCCGTTGGGCCAATGAATTTATTAATTATTTTTTATTTTTAATACTTTTTCACTCTTTTAATATTTTAAATAATAAAATATTACTTTCCTTTTATAAAAAATGCACAACACATCACAAATTTTTAGATAATGATAAATTTAACTATTAAAAACATATTATTTTTTTAGCAATATTTTTAGATTAATAAATAAATAAACTTAACTATGTATTGAATACTATTTGAGCTAAATATAATTATATAACTTAAAACTTAATTAACAGATATGATCTTAAATATTAGAAGTAGATTTTAGTCCTATAATTATGATAAATATATTAATAAAAAAATAATCGGGTTAATCGGGCCAATTCGTCGGATTTCGGGCTAAACCCTATCGGACCTCGAGTTATTCGGGCCAAAATATTTCGATCCTAACCCGCATTTTGACGTAGGTTAATCGGGTCAATCCGCAAATTTCAGGCTAAATTGACATTCCTATGTAAGACCACCAGCAGCGGTGGCCTCGCCAGAAAGTCACGCATAATAAGACAAAGGTAATGAGAAATTTTTTATTAAAAAAATTGTGACTTTGGGTGACTTTATGGCGGGCAACAACTTTCTTGCAACCCCCACTTTTTACCGAAAAATAAACACATGGCACACTTTAATTCTATTTATTTAATATTATTTATATTTCATATATTTTAAATAATCATTAAAAAATATTTAATTGATAAAAAATTATTTTATAATAGAGATTATAATATTTAATTAATAGTTCATGTATTTATAATTTAAATTTTCATATGTTATATTTGTATTTTGTTAATTTATATTTTATTTTTATTTATCTTCGTATTTTTTATTTGTCAAATAAACTATGAATTTTTAGTGCATAATAATTTATTTATTTTATTACGAATTTTAAATATTTTTTAATTTTACATTATATTATAATAGAGAAATTAATTAAATTAATAAACTATTGTTTTAATTTAAAAGTTAGGTTGGATTGAGGATGTAAATAATATTAAGTTGTAGGTTGTGAGGTTGATATAAAAAAAGTAGTATTTTATTAAATAGTTGGGTCACGGTCCGGTCACTGATGTGGATAACCTAAATCTAAAGTTGCTTAATTATCCACTGTTTTTTAATTATTAATACCTATTATTTTTTTGGGTTAATTGCAAATTTCAACACAACTTTTCATCTTTTTGCAATTATAACACATTTTTCAAATATTTGCAATTATAACATAAAACTTTTCAATTTTTGCAATTATAACACAAAATTTAAAATCTTGATAATTATATTTTATGCCAAAAATCAACAATTAAAATTTAATTTTTGTGATTGTTTGGATGTTATTTATTTTAAACTTGAACAATTTTTAAATATCAAATTGTTTTGCAATTATTTATTTTTATCATTATATTTGGTATTGTTTAATATTTTAAAATTTGAAAAATAATGCAATATACACTAAATTATTATAATTATAAATTAGTTAAATTCAATTATTAATTATTATGAAGAAAATCTAAGGCGCCTCTAACGTGCCGCCCATTATTAATTCATTTAATTAATCAAATTCAATTATAACATAATATATTTATAGTTTTTTCATACATTTTTATATTTTATGTATCGTGAAATAATCAAATACAAACTGTTATATTTCTTAAAAAACATATCAAATATATTACAAAAGTAATGAGAAATTGTGTTAAAATTCGTAAGTAAATCTATAATTAAATATATTATGTTGTAATTAAATTTAATTAATTAATTGAACTTAATTAATTTATAATGACTCATTGTGTATTGTGCTATTTTACAAATTTTTAAAGATTAAATACTAAATATAAATAAATAGTCAGAAAAATTGAAATTTAAAAATGATTAAAGTTTAAATAAATAAAATACAAACAATCAAAATTTAATTTTTAATTTTTAATTTTTGGGATAAAATATATTTTGTTATAATTGCAAAAGTTTCAAATTTTGTGTTCTAATTGCAAAAATTGAAAACTTTTATGTTATACTTGCGAAGATTTGAGAAGTATGTTATAATTGCAAAAACAATGAAAAGTGGTGTTAAAATTTGCAATTAACCCTTTTTTTTTTTTTTAAATAATATATTTGAATAGGAAAAGGAAAAGTTTCAAAAATGCAAGCAATCAATGAAGATGTCAGTCAAATGGGGTATGCCGCCACGTCAGCGGAGAGTGAGGGTATGAACATGACTCAAAAAGTCAATGAAGATGAAACACCAGTCAATGCAGACTGCGAAAAGATTCACGCATACGTATGTGCGTCGCTGTGTCTGTGTCTGTATATACGCACTCATTAATGAGATCTCATTGTTAATGGTTCCAGTTGAAGAGGGACCAGAAGCCCGAGGCCGCCATTAAGATCCCCGCCACCCCACCTTCTTCCATTCCTCCCCCTCTTCAATTTTTCACTTTAGTCAACTCTCTCTCTCTCTTTCTCCAACGCACGCACGATCTCTTTCTCACGGAAATAGATGCTGGGAGACCAAAAAAGTCTAGAGCAGATAAGCCCGCATATCTTTCTCGCTGCTAACTGCTGTCGTGGTGCTCAAAGATTTCAACTTTAGAGGTGGGTTGCTTGATTTTTCTGTCTCTACTTCTAGATATACTAATTTTCAGATAAACCCACGATTATAACGGGATGTTGCTGTTGTGTGTTGGTTTTGCGTGTTGTTTGAAGGAGTTGGTTGGTGGGTGGTTGAGTTTCTTAAGTTATCGAAATCAATATGATATTGCAATTGGATCTATTCACTTCAGTTCTTCAATTGATGTTACTTTCATGTATTATCTGCAGACTAACTGCTGATAGGCTTTGATTCTCTCTCTGCCGCTATGGGGATTTGTTTGAGTGCTAGAATCAAAGCTGAAAGCCCTGTTCATACTGGTAAAAATCATCGTTCTTCTCTATTTATTGCTTTTTTGTTGCATGTTTTTTCAAGAAATCTTGTTTGTCTCTGTGTGTTCTCTGATTAAGAATTTATACCATGAAATTGAATTTTTTTTCCTCTTTTTAGGATCTTTCTTTTTTAGGAAGGGATTTTATGTTCTTGTTATGTCATGTTTTATCTATAATTGTCATCAAGAAGGGAGGGACATGAGTTTTAGAGCATTATCCTATTTTCCTTTTTTGTATCAGTTACAATCCCCACTAAATCGTTGAATTAATCTCCCCAAGCTTAATTGTTGTTGATAATTGATTAATTCAGGTATGAACTCGAGTTGTGTAAGCTCGGATGGGAATAATATGAGCACTGATTGTAGCAAGAGTTCATCAACCTCTGTTCCACCTACTCCTCGGACTGAGGGTGAGATCTTGCAATCACCTAACCTGAAGAGCTTCGTGTTTTCTGATCTGAAGGTGGCCACTCGAAACTTCCGGCCAGATAGTGTGCTCGGGGGAGGCGGATTTGGCTCGGTCTTTAAGGGTTGGATTGATGAAAATTCTTTCACTGCTGCAAAACCTGGGACTGGCATGGTAATTGCAGTGAAGAAACTTCACCAAGAAAGTTTTCAAGGCCATAGGGAGTGGTTGGTGAGTTTCGTGTATCTTGCATCGAATGTGTGTATTGATTTGCAGTGGTTTCAATTGTAATGTGCTGAAATCATGGTGCTTGTAGGCAGAAGTAAACTACTTGGGCCAGTTTTCTCACCCCAACCTTGTGAGGCTTATAGGCTACTGCTTGGAGGATGATTATAGACTTCTGGTTTACGAATTCATGCCTCGCGGGAGCTTAGAGAATCATCTCTTTCGAAGTGAGTCTTCGTGTCTTCGCCTTATGCAAGGCGTAAATTGGAACTCCTGTGCTTAGATTGAAGGTGTTCTTTCTTTGTTGCAGGGGGGTCATACTTCCAACCTCTGTCGTGGAGTCTTCGCCTTAAGGTAGCTCTCGGAGCTGCAAAGGGGCTTGCATTTCTCCATAGTTCTGAAGCCAAAGTCATCTATCGAGATTTCAAAACTTCGAATATACTGCTGGACTCGGTAAATTCCCTTTCGTTTTACTGATATTTTTGGCATTCGCAGTAACTATCTGATTTTGTGATCTAACTCTCTGATTTGATAGAGCTACAATGCAAAACTCTCTGATTTCGGATTGGCTAAGGATGGGCCAACTGGCGATAAAAGCCATGTGTCGACACGAGTCATGGGAACCTATGGATATGCAGCTCCAGAATATCTGGCAACTGGTATGATTTCTCTTTCAAGTTTATGCTCATTGATTATTTGAATGATGGAAGAATTGATCCGTGTGTGTGGAATTAGGTCATTTGACTACGAAGAGCGATGTGTATAGCTACGGAGTGGTGCTCCTGGAGCTGTTATCAGGGAGGAGAGCCATAGACAAGAATAGGCCCTCCGGTGAGCACAAGCTGGTGGAGTGGTCCAGACCCTTGTTGGCCAACAAGCGCAAAGTGTTCCGGGTGATGGACAACCGGCTCGATGGGCAGTACTCGATGGATGTGGCTCAAAGTGTTGCCAACCTTGCACTACGGTGCATATCCTTGGAGCCCAGGTTGAGGCCCAAAATGGAAGATGCAGTGAGAGAACTGGAGCAGCTACATGATTGCAGCAGTGCAGACAACAGAGGCCGCAGCAACGGATCACGACAACGCAGCAGACGAAGTGGTGGTGGTGGTGATGCTGTGGTGCATGCGGCTTACCCAAGGCCAAGAGCTTCCAAATAGAGTTTACTTGTATGGTGGAGTAGTGGTGGTGGTATCATGGATCTTTCTGTCTGTATAGGCTGCTTTTGGTAGTGAAACCAGATTTCTTATGTTATCTTGCAAGTGTAACACAACCTTTCCATACATATATCTTCTTTCTTTATATTGCGTTTGCCTTGCTCCTTTGAAGATTGCTGAAAAAATATACTCCCTCCGTCCCGGTTAAATTGTTCATATTTGACCGGACGCGATTACCAATGCATGTGAGTAGTAGCGGGTGATAGTGGGATGAATATTTTATTGATGAGTGTGAAAAATTTGCTATTTTAGGAAAGTGGACTAATATTGTGGGACATACGAAAAATGAAATATGGACAATTTACTTGGGACGGAGGAGTAAAATTCAAGAGAGAGAGAGAGGGAGAGAGAGATGAAAGTTGTTGGTGAGTAGCTGTCTTGATTCAAATTCAGACAGTTTTCAATCAGACCATGCCCTCTACTATTTAAATTTGATTGGAGGAAAATGCGTTGCTTTGATTTTATGCCCAACAATTCTGAGCATCCGATCTGTCTGCACGTTGAAAAATCATTTTGATTTTTGGCGCAGTTGAATTTCAAGTTTGATATTGGGAGTTGTGTTTGTGGGTTTTTACACAATTTCTTACCTTCACAGTCATTTGTCAAATTAATAAATTTAACACTACAGTGAGTGAAGCAAATAAGCACAATTTGAATCGGGAGTATAAAGATCCAATTATACTCATTACTTTTTTCCAATTAGTAGTATTTGAGTTATTTATTTTTTAGATATTACAATATCAAAGTATTGATCAGCTCCCCAAAAGTAAAAATACTAATAAAAAATGCATATATCCACAGCTGAAAAATGCATTAATTTGTGTGAAAAAATTGATATATATTTTTTTAGGAATTGATGCATTTTTTATTATAAATGTCCGAATAATTTCATTTTGTTTAAAAAATTATTCAAAGTAGCTGTATTTTTTATTATCATGTTAACATATACGAAGTAACTAATATGTAATCACAATCTTACAATATTATTATAGTGATTGTATTTCTTTACATGAGATATGTTAGTTATAAAAATTCTTAATGAGAAGAAATCTTTAGCAATATTCGTAAGTACTCCCTCCGTCCCGCCATATTAGGCACGGAGGGAGTTGGCACAATAACCAATGTGTATTAGTGTAGATAAATTAATATTTTATTGATGAGTGGGGAAAAAGTTGTCTTTTTAGGAAATGTGCCTAATAAATGGGACGGACTAAAAAGAAAAGTGTGCCTAATATAGAGAGTAATTATGAATAAATTATGGAGGCCCACTGGCCCACATTAAAAGGCTAGAAAGTCGAGACATTCTGGACTAGCTTGTGTAAATATGTGAAATGTTTCTCTCTCTCTCTCTCAAACTTAGCTGTTTTTGTTTGTGTGTGGGTGTGATATACTTTAAATTTATATTCACACAAATTGTTGTATCAATTAATAAAATTAGTTAATTATGATTTTTCATGTAATTTGATAGAATTCAGCTTTATAATATTTGCATTAAAAATTGATATGTAATATTTAATACACCCTCTCACTTTCGGTATAATTCAATTCCACATCGAATTGAGCCGAACTTTCATACGGTAATATACTCCTAAATTCACGGTCCATGTGAGATATTTAACAAGTATCACACTCGAACTGGTTTATTGATGAAGGACTGATGGAATCAATAAGTATATGCAATTGAATTAGGTAGGGAATTACATTAAGAAATGGCCAAAAAAAATGAAGAACACAAGTTTTTTGCTTATCTATTATTTCTTGGCAAAGAGGTCCCCAAGGCCCAACCCACCATCCTTCTTCTTGGGAGCTTCCACAGCCACTACGTTCTTCCGGCCACTGGTGGCGGTGGCGCCACTCTTCCCCTCCACCTTCTTCAAGAGTGGATCAGTCTCATAGATTTGCTCTTCCTTTTGCAAGCTTCCTAGAATGAAGTCCAATAAGCCCTTCTCCTCGCTGCTGCCTCCACCAGAGGACTTCGCCGCCGTGGCTGCAGCTCTTACTCTCCTCTGACTCTGAGGGCTCACAATGGGAGAGAAGAACATGTTTAAAGAAGCCATTTTTTTCTTTTTGCTTGTTTCAGTGTCTAGCTGTTGAGAGAGAGAGAACAATATATGAGTACACAAGTTTTGTGAAGATAATTAACTTGTTTCGAGCACAAGCGTCTTATCTTGATTCAGTCATTTTCTTTTTTTAATTTAATTTCAAGAACATAGGATTATATACAGAAATGTAAGGCTACGCACGACGCATAACACTGTGCCAGATCTTGGCCACATATTTAAATTGACAATATCTCGAGCATATGTACAAAGGGAAATCAACAAACATGCAACCTCTTTTGCCCCTTCTAATTTTTTTTTTTACTGCTGTAAATTCAGAAGAATATTGTGTTAATGTCTCCAAAGGGCGGAAATGTTCATCTACCCACCATGAACACGTGTTAATGTATTTATCAGTGATATGATAACATAATATTGGTGATAATAATCATTAATATTAAACCTATCACTAGTGTTATATTGTCACATAAGCTCGTGAACATATTATCATTTACCCAGGTTGGGGGGAGTATCATATAATTTATAAAAATGGATCTGACTTCATATAACTTGCATCTTCGATTCTTCCTTGCTCTTGAGCATGCATCTGTATTTTTCAAGCAAAAAGCCTCTTTTAAACTAGCTGGGATTATTAAAATTTAGGGGCGAGCAAAATCAAACTGAAATTGTCAAATCAAACCGAAATGACGATTTCGGTTTGATCTGAACTTTTTAGAATATTCGTTTTTCGGTTCGATTCGATTTTTTAAAACTTCAGTTTGGTACTTTGGTTTACCGAACTGAACATGTATTATATATATATATATATAGGAGGAATCATGTAAAAAAAATCCACATGTTAGAAAAAAGAATGAATCATGTCCATCAGATCTAAAAAAATCAATGGTTGATATTGAATCAAACAACAACTAAAATGCAATCAAGCAACAATTAAAGCACAATCAAGCAACATTGCAATCAAGCAACGACCTGAATACAATCAAGCAATGCCGTGAATGCAATCAAGCATCTTTCTCACTTTCTCACGTCAAGAGTTTTCTCACTGGATCCGCTCCCTATATATATATATATATGTGTGTGTGTGTGTGTGTCTAATTTAGAGATTTAAAATAAAATAAAGATTTTAAAAAATTAAAATATAAAATCTTTATTTGAACTTAAATCTCTAAATTTGACCTAAATTAAAAAAGCTAATACATTAAAATATATGTTTTAATTCAAGCATTTTATAAAAATGTGCAGAAAATTTCGGTTAAAACCGAAACTGAAATATCTGGTTTGGTTAAAACTATCAAACCGAACCAACCGCATATTCGGTGCGGCGATTTGTACAATATTAATGATTCGGTTCGAGCTGAATTTTGAAAAAGTTAAATTTGACGATTTGGACAGTTCGATTCGATTTTCAAACCGAATGGACCTTTGTTCATCGTTAAAATTGAGATTGAGTGGGTATTAGTTGGAAATTGAATTAGAAGTTGAAGTCGGGAGTTGTCGTGAATGTGAGAGTCTGGAAAAGGAGGGTGACAGGCAGTAGTCACGAGCAGTGTGTTAATTTGTTGTGTAGCAGAAGGCTTTATTCCTTTAGAAGATTCTGCTTCTACACTTTACATCTCCCCCATTTCTCCATATATTGAGGGACCCTCATTTAAATAAATATCATCAATATACTACATATAAAAACTTTCAAATCAAAGATTTTATAATGGTCACATAATAGCCTGAACTGTGTAACACTACATTCTTCCACTGTATTGTTCATCATGATGATACTCTATAGCAGAGTAGTAATGGCATTAATGATTTAATATACAAGAGAAAGAGAGTCCACATTCTTTGGCTCTCACTGAATAAGGAAAGAATAATACTAGCACTGGTTCTAGCACTAGAAGAAGAGAGCAGCGTAGAATAGCTGGTTCCAAGTATCAGGCAACCCGGGCAGGCACCAATGGCTGCAGTCCGCAGAGTGGTCGGGGTTAGCCCGTTGGCCCGGAGTTAGGTCACCGCTGTAGATGGAGGGGTGTGCGTCCTTCCTCATGGCGGACAGCAAGGTGATGTCCAGCAAGAAGGGAGGCTTGTTCATGGAACTCAACACTGCCTGCAACACCTTCATTTGATCAGGGTACGTCCCCGGGTACCCCGCCGTCGCCGTCATCGGCATTGTCTCTCCGTAACAGCTCTTGGATGATGTTACAGCTCCTGCATTCCATTCACTTGGGCTGCACTCCACAACCACAACCACAACCAATTCAAATTCATTAACACTATTAAATTAATTGGCAACTGACAAGAATAGAAAAGTTATCTTATTCAATGGCGTAGCAATCTTGAATCTTGAACCTAAATCATTATTCTATGGAATAACTTCCATAATCTACCAAATCATCAACTAACACTATGGCCAGATTAATTCTCACTGGGACCCAAAACCAGACAATTACAAGTAGCACCCAGGGTAGCTCAACTCTGCCTAGTTGTTGTAAGTAGACAAGAATAGATTATAGATTGGCCCATTAATACAAAATTAATATAATCGTAATGTGGTCAAAGTTAATTTTGCAGATGATGTAATAAAGAGACTCAAGGGGACATGCCAGCTTAGTAATTCAACTTGAAACCAAGCATTCAATTGGGTGGGTTTAGTTATCTCACCGACGGTAATAAAACCAAACTCATTAATTGAAGTCAAAATTCACACCACCTAAAATCTTCAACCATTAATAGTTCTAATTTCATGAAATCTAAATAAAACATAGCTCTATAACTTAGAAATCTAATCTAATGGCCTTTCAATAGTAGGTATCAAGAATTGCCTAAACTGTTGAAGATGGAAGTCTCAAAGGGATGATGGAAACGTATGTGGATAGACATGATTTATTGAAACAAAAAAGTTGGGACTGCCTGGAGCCTACCAGTGTAACTAATACAAAGCTTCATCATTTGTGAAACGCTACTACCCCCCCCCCCCCCATCCACCCCACCACCATCTACTACACTTTGAGCTTTATTCAAAGCACTAATGGGGCCTAATTCAAAAGCAAAAAGACAGAAGAAGTTTGAAACTAGCTGGCATTTAGCACACATAGATAGAGATAGGCAAGTGCTTCCATTATTCATGCTCTGCTCTCAATAATTTAGTCCACAACAAACACAACAGTAATATGATGGATATATTGTAGAGAGAGAGAGAAGGAAAGTGTGATTACTTGTAGTGTGTGGGAGAAATTCCTTGGAAAAACACCCTAGTTCTGCTGGTATCAATGGTGCTATCAACCCATCTGGCCCACGTTCTAAGCCCTCTGTCCAGAGCCACTGACCGGTCCATGTCTTGATACAGAGTCCCTCCCGCCTCCATATAATCCCACCTAGAAACAACAAAACACAAGCGAAATGCAATATACAGTTTCAAATTAAGTAACGAATGTGTGAGGCATAAGCATCTACGAAGATTTGAAAGATGGGAAATGGAATTTACCCTTGGAGGGCGCCTTTGTGAGTCCACCAATGACCGGTGTTGAAGGAAAGAACATCGACTCCCACCCACGCATTAGCGTTTCCTCTAATCTCATCCAATTTCAGGACCCTTTTCCCTTGCACGGAATCAATGTCCACGAGGTAGGGCGCCCGGTAAAACGACACCGTAACGCCGTAGTCCAAGAACTTGAAGGCGGAGAGAGGATCCCCCCTGATGATCTGCGTGGGCGACGACGGCGGCAGCCCAGCTGAAATCATGCAAATCAGAGACTGCCATTGGTTCCGCCCCAGCGAATCCCCCACAAACATCACGCTCTTCCCTCTCATCCTCGTCAAAAACTCTGCCCCATTAAACCTGCACCATCAACCACCACTTCAGCCAACCCAATTTCAAAACTCGACAGCTACAAAATCAGCTGTATACATACATACATACCTGGGGATTTGGCAGTTGATGGGCTGCCACCGATACTTGAGGTAGTCGGTGTCAGGCCTGCCGTACATCAGGCAGTTGAATTCAGCGTCGATAATGGGGCAGGAATATTGGTAAAGCGGATAAGAATCGTCGCGAACCCAGGAGCCGGAGAAGAGGGAGCAAGAGGTCTGGTTGGTCTGGAGCATAGGGCGACGGTGGTGGCCACCATTGTTGTGGGAATGGTGGTTGCGCAACACCAGCACAACGGAGGAAACTATAATGAAACGTGATATAATGCATAATAAAGCGATAAAGTGAAAGGGGGATGAAGAAAATATCGTACGAGCAGCCATGGAGGCCAATATTATCACTACTGACTGATTATCTGGAGGGGTAAAGTATTATGAAAAAGGTTGAGAGAGAGAGGAGAGAGAGAGAATGTTATGCGTGAATAATGAAGGAAGGAAGTGCGGTGGATTGTTTGTAGTGTAGTGTGCATGTGAAGGTGGCTGAATTGGTTCACGTGTGTATCAATCTATTCCCCCATTTTATTCCATATTCATAAAATAAAGGTTGATTTTTTTGGGCTTTTTCGATAGTGAAAAATTAAAAGGTTTCTTTTATGCACCGTCGGAATAAGATTCTTCTAAAAAGAAAATTAAATGCATATATATCCTTTAAAATTCAAAAATATAATTAAAGTAGTTCAAAAATGGAAAAGATATGTATAGAGAGATGAGCCATATCCTCAGAGCTTGCATTCCTAGATTTTTGTGGATTAATGGTAAAAAATCAAGAAATAGCATGTAGCAGTGGAAGGGTGGAGTGCTTTGCCAAAATAAGAAAGAAATAAAAAAAGCAGGAAATGTGTCAGAGGGGTGTGTTGGTGAATATAGAGAAGTATGGGTGCCGTTCAGTAATTTGTCGATAGTTGCTAGTTGGCCGACGGTACAGCTGCACCCCACATTTTCCCAATTCTATAATAATTCAATCCCTATTTTCCATCCACTTAAAATAAAAATATTTTAACAAATAAGCAATTTTATGTTATTCATGTAATGCCCCATTTTATGGCCCGAACGAGTTCACCCGAGATCGATCATGTTAGTCATTAATAGTCTAGTCCGATTTCTAAACTGACGGCTAAACTCATAAACTAACATAAGTTTTTTTCGACGTATTTTACCCTCACTCACACACACTCTTACAAAATTCTAAACCCTAAACTTCTCAAATGTCACTCATCTTAATTTTAATCAAGGCCGGATGTCTGTTTGGGCTTGAGTGGATTTTAAATTTTTTTTTATATAACATATAACTTCTAGAAAAAAAAAATTATTAGAAGTTGCCACACAATGTTCAAACTTTGATTTAAACCCAGATTAAGTATGTTTAACTTTGGGAGCACCTACTCTCCTCAGCTATATAGTTCTTCGTGAACCTAATTCATTCATGTTATCTTCCATTCAATTAATGAAAATCTTGTGCAAGCCACTTATTATTATTACTTCTCTGCACCTGTAAAGATCCATACTTCTCCCAACAAAATCGGTTTGTAAGGAGAGAGGGAGCTTCACTATTATATAGTGATATATTTCTAGGTCCATGGTCGATGTGGGATAATTCAACACACCCCACACACAGTGTGGAGCTTTACGGGGATCCCATCATCGGGATAAGTCAGATTCCATCACCGGGACAAATTGAGTCCTATTATTAGGACAAATTGGGTCCCACATCGAACCGAACCTGGGTCTGATATCATGTAAAGATCCCCACTTCTACTTACAAAACCGGCTTGTAAGGAGAGAAGAGTTTCACTATTATATAATGGTATATTTCCAAGTCCATTGTCGATGTGGAATAATTCAACATCACCGATATTCACTCTCTGCTCCGTGACTGGTTAGTGCAATTCCACCACAAAACACATGATTTATTAATTGGTAGAGTTTAATAAGAAATAGAATTGATGACAAATTAATGAAAACCATAATCTCAACCTCCGTTGATGATTGAAAACTGAAATAATAGAAAGCCCACATGCAAAAGTGGGTAACACTAGTAGTAGTGCGTGCGAGTGGACCTCAAATTTGATCGTCAAATCACAATAATATGCACGAAATTATCAAAACGACTCACTCTCATGCAACCATTTTCATTGGCCTTCTATATGAAATATAACACTTTAATTTCTGGTTGGTAGCCTCCGAGTAGTCCATTTCAGAAGAATAAAAAAAAGTATTAAATGTCTCTAAAATTCAAGATATATTCATTATAAACTAAAATAGTCATTATTCAAAACAATACATCATCATCATCATATTAATAATAATATTGGAATTTGAATAAACATGTAGGCGCCGCAGAGTTTGATGGGGACAGAAAAGCAAGGGATTGCTTGCAATTGCAAATGCTTTCTATAAACAAGTAGAAAGTTGAATGTGCTTTACTTGTATTTTGATTTTTGATTTGTTGTATAATCCAAATAACTAATATTCCTTCCTCCATTTTATGCTTCCTGCATTTGGAGTCTAATATTATTGAGTCGAATTCAGTTTTGAATGAATTTGTCAAATTAATTTGACGTGTGATTAAATAGTCATGATTTCGAGATAATTTGGAGACATGTAATTGTCTGTAAATTTCAATTAATGCATTTTATTTTATTTTATTTTTAAATCGTTGGGTTTTTTTTTTTTTTCTTTATCGTTGGAGACCTAATGGGCCAGCCAATAGTATTGGGGCTTGGAGGGATAAAGATAAATGAGAAACCCATAATTTAAGAGATATTTTTAAGCCTCATTATGATGTTGTGTTATTGGGCCTTACTTGGCAAGATGTGGTAAATGTAATATGCTGGGCCACTATTCAATTCCTACAAGGCTCAGTTTTATCTCATATTTCATTTCTTTTTTCCTTTAGCTATATGGAATAATCCAAAATATATAATGAAAAAAAAAAATCTTTTAGTTTATAGATGCACAAATATGGGAATTTATGATGGAAAGGGAAAAAGAAAAAGAAGGTTTTGGACAAAGGATGAATCATGCGCAGGAATCCAATGCTGAAGGAGTGGAGGGAATCCAATGTTTATGTAAACAATTTCACCAACGGTTTACAAATTAATCAAAGCCGAAATTTTTAAAAGAAAATGAATTGGAGATTAGGATTTGACATTTTCACGCACCCACTTTAAGAAGATTCTAAATACTAATGCTCCTTCATAGAAATTGTTGTATAAATATTGTATGTAGAAAGAATGTACAATTTTAAAATAGATTCAAGTATATCTTGGCACTCAACAAAAATCCTCTTATTCCCTTAATTATTTCTAGAATTTGGGTTTTTATATAGACATAGAAACTCATCGCCAAGAATTAAAAATCTCTAGCCAACTAGGGAAATTATTTGTACAAATGACGGAATCATTACAATAAACTTTAAAACGAGCTAAGTTGAAGGTGGTGAGATTTGCTTCATGGATCATAGAAAAGTTTATGTTAAATTATTCTAAGTTCACCAAGAGTGACGACCATGAATTTTGGGAAGAAAAATAAAATTTCTTTTCTTCAAAGATCGTTTGTAACTCGATGAAAGTCAAGAAAGATCTGCATCGTTCATGGACATTGACAACCCCCTTTGAAATTTTCCTTAGAAATCGCGGTCAATGAATCAATCTCCTGTCCTCCACAATCCGCCTTGAAATTTTCCCTTTAGCCATTTTTTCAGCTTTACACTTGTCGAGGAATAAGTTAACAACTTTGTAATTTGCCATTGGCATTAATAATATATTAGCAACAAGTTTGGTAAAATATTTAAATAATACTGAGATTTCTAAAGTGAAAACAATCCATCTTCATTTAAACAAATAGAGTTTGCACACTCCTTACCACCACAAAATCTACTCTATATAAATATGAATGAAGCTGCGGGCTACAAAATCTTGGTGTGCAGCCGCCTCAGCTTTTCCCACCTTACTTGGGAAAAGAAAAACACACACTACCCCCTTTTTTTCCCCTTCTAATCCCCAAAAACCCACTAATCCCACTTAATTAAAAGTTAAACACAACGAAAATTAGGCTTAGATAATTAATTAATTAAAGCCGTGAATGAAGGCGGGAAATGGGAATCCTCAAACTCTGAAATTCTTCCCAACGAATGTTTGACCGAATTGCCAGCTGGCTGGAGCGATATTCCACGAGGTGGAGGTGCGGCGGTCGCTGCCGGTCACCCGGAACGACAGCGCCTGACCGACCAATTCGGAGTTGGTTTGCCAGTTCTGGCCCCAGTTGCGGCTCATGCCGATCCACCCGGTCTTCGCCCCTTTGATGCTCACCCTCACGATATCACCTGCGCCGGCGACGTTTGTTACCAGAATTAAGTTGAAGTAGCGGTGGCCGTTCACCGTGAACCTTATGCCGCCCTGCTTCCGGCAAGCCACCCTGCACCACCACCGACAAAAAACAGTTGTTAAGAGAGAGAGAATGAGCGGGAATTGAGGGTGAGGAGAGGCAGTACGGCGGAGACTTTTTTCACATTGAAGACCGTAATGTTGAGGGAAGGTGGGGCCCAGTACTAACGAAATGTCACGTGGGATGCTTTAATACTGCGTCGTTTTGACCATTGAATCCCAACAAACCATGTGCAACTAATGCTAGTGTGCATCTCTCTCTCTCTCTCACCACTCTCCCAATTCCTCTCTCACTAAGAAAACATCATTTTCAGTGATTTTGTACTGTATTTCCACCAACACCTAATTCAATTTTAATGCTTGTGGAGTGACTAATTATCATATAATCAGAGTGAATGAAATATATGTGACTACATAAAGAGGGGAGAAATTTCACCTGCGGTAGTTGACGGGAACGATTCCGGCGCGGTACTCGGCGATTTTGAGGAACATAGGCATGGCGAGGTCGAAGTGGGGTCTGGGGGGGTTGCACCAGCCGCCATTGTCGTTGGGGAGAGCGTAGTTGGGAGGGCAGAAGTTGGTGGCGGTGATGATAATGGAAGGGCTGCCGGCGTGGCACGATTGTTTCTCGTTAGCGCACTTAATCTCGAAGCAAGCTCCGCAGCTGAGGCCTTTGTTGAACAGCGCTGTGCTCAGCGCTCCATTGTTCACTCCGTAACCCTGGCTGTAGAGATTTCCGTAACCGCAAGCTCCGCCTGCAAGACCAACCAACCCCACGCATTTCAATTTCAAAAATTCAACTTCAAATATAGTTAAAACAGTGAGGCGAGGGGTTTTAAACGCTGCTTACCCATGGTACCGGAGGCGTCGCTGCCGCCGTAGAAGGTGGCGTGAGCGCCCTGCCAGGCTCCACCGCTGTAGACGCCGGGAATCCTGGCTGAAACCTGTGGAGGCGAAACTGAAATCAGGGAAGCAATGCAGACTATTGCGGCGAGGAAAGCCATTTTCCTTCAGAGATAAGCAATTCAGAGAGAGAGAGAGAGAGAGAGAGAGAGAGAGGGGATGGTATGGGGCAAGCTGTGGAGGGAAGAGTAGTAGTACTTATGGAGGGCGGGAGTCCAGTGGCAAATATGTAATTAGATAAGTAGAGGTGAGGGTGTTTTGGGAATATAGTAATAGTTTTGGTAGATACGAAGGTTTTCATAGAGAGGTGGGCCCCAGTTGCTGTAAAATTTCTTATTTCCGACGGAAAATGAAATTCCCTCCCTCCTTTTTGGGGCCAAATTTTATAATTTTTCGATTTTAGTCAAAAGAATTTATTATTCATACCAGCAAAATAAAATACTAGCAAAGTGGTGGAACCCTGGAGCATTCCATTTCCAATTTCCTTCATATATATATATACACAAACAAATTAAACAATAAACAATTGCAAGTTACTATTTAAAAAAATAAGAATTAATTCATAAAAGTAACAGAATAAAGTGATCAACTGGTTTAGTGCTTCGGTTTAGGCGCAAGAAGCGGCTATCATTCTATTTCTTCCAAATCATTAAAAAAAAAAAAAAAAAAAAGAATAAGGTGGAGCCGGATTCTGGTATATCTGCTGCAATATGTGATGCCATGCCCATGCAAAAAATAAATAAATAATTCAAATACCGACCCGGTATCCGATGAAATGCAAAATGGGCCCCATTTTCATCCCGCAATTATAGGGGCCATCCCATGCCAATGCCCACCACCATTTCTCGAGCCACGACCCATTTATTTTTACTTTCCCTTTCTCAATTACAGTATCCTTTTATAATTATTGTTATTATTTTCACTGAGTAAAATCTCTGATAAGTAAATTCATTTATATTTTTCTATGGGTTTACCATTTTCATTCATGAAAAAAATCTTGACTAGTATAAATGTCCCATTTTTCAATCCCATTCAAATTAATGTGAAGTTTTATTTCCCCTCCGAAGTTTCGAAAACTACTAATATGTTTTAGTTTAAGTATTTTATTTTTAAATATATTTTCTCTATTTCAATTGATTTTTTTAAATTTAAATAATCTCGAAAATATACTACTATCCTTTTCTGGAATATGCAGATTATGATAAAAGTATTATACCTAGCTAGAGGATCCCATTTTCAAAATTATTTATCTATCCCTAATATGGAAAAGCATATATAGTTCTTTTAAATTATTTATCATCATACAATATAGTTTTCTAAATGGATTTTTTTTTTATTTTCCTGTTAAAGAAGGACAGTCTTTAATCTTTATGAGAAAAAAATGGAAGAAAACAACGTCTTTATGGCAGTCCTATCTATTTTGAATCTTTGATTTGTGATTGTCAACCCCTCCATGTGCACCCCATTTTCTTTATTTAAAACTATTTATTGTTTTTAAAAACAAACAAACAAACAAATCGGTGGTAAAGTTAAAGAAAACCAAGTAAATGAAGAATGCTTGCAATTACAGGAGACGTGAATTATGGTAGCATGTGATTGATGGGTTAGCTGAGCTCTAGACGTATAATCACTTGCACGCAGATTTAAAATTTACAATAATTTTTTTTTGTCTATTTTTCAAATGCATGTTGTAGATTATTACCTATAGAATGCAGACAAGTGCAAAATGGCTATGAGGAATTAATTTAATGTAGCAAAATGCAGAAAAGTAATAAACTTTATGAAAACTACCATAACGTTGCTCTGTTATAAATTATATTCTAATGTCTCACTTTGCCAATTAAAAATATTTTTTATTATGAAAAATATCATAAAATTTCTCATGTCAATGAATTATACCTAATTCTTGATTATGTCAACTAAAAAATAGTATAAATCGTTAACAGTGTCAAAAAATAGTAGAAAGTATATTTTTAATTGGTAAAATGAGACATTAAGTTAAAAAATAGCATACACCGTGTTAACCGTGTTCAGTCCAATATATATATATATATATATATAGGGTTGCATTCAAGGATCAAATGTAACACCTTAATCCAATTTAAGTGTTAGCGAAATATATAGGTGAAATACAACACAATATTTTTAATAAATCAGTGAAAAATATAAAATACATTTTTATTTACGCAAAAGGCGGAAGCTAGAGCTTTAAATAAAAATAATAACTTGGCAGGTCATTCGATTCTCCACGCTTCTGCGACTTCATAATTCTAACTATATCCACCTGAAATGTTAATATGAGATGAGTATATAAAATATACTCAGTGTGGACATTATGCATAAAATTGTTCAAGCTCATATAAAATGAAATACATGTTTATTCATCACTATATATATATCAATGATGTCGCTCGGTGCATCCAAGGACCTTACACAGATCCCGGGCCTATTCACGGCCCCAGGCGACTGAGTTGTGCACAACGTAAATATAAAGGACGTTCAGTCCCACATGAATATGTTGGGCGTT
>JAPKLW010000609.1:248836-304384 GCA_026898455.1 Plectranthus barbatus
ATAATAAATTATTAAATACTAATTTATAGAAATATGTACGGAAGTGTTTGGTAATATGTAAATTCATCAAATGTGTGTATGTATTTATAGCTGAAGATTGTGATTAAAATATTACTTAAAAATAATGAATCATCACTCACGTTTTCTTATGCAGCCATTTGTATCGATTTTATTTATTTCTTCCACATTAAGTTTTGAGTATTCTAAATTATAATTTAATATTCTTATAAGTTAAACATTCATATACTATTATTAGTAATAGTGTTTCTTATCCTATTAACATTATTAATATTATTAAGTTCCATTTTCGTTAAATACTACTATTGTTATTATTATTATATTCTTCGTAGTATTATTATTATTATTATTATTATTAATGCAATGTTTTATTAATTAAATACATGATTAATTAAGTGCTTTAATTTAAAGTATAAATAAAATATATAGAACCCAATTTGAACTAATAAAATCTTAAAAATTAATATAATAAACATTTTGGAAACAGGCTGTGACATCAACACCCTACATGCATGAACTAAGACTTAATATTATCCATAGATTAAACAAAATAACGGTTGAGATCTTATAGTCCCTAATATCATTAAATTGTAATATATGTAATCATTATAAGGTTTATTTTGTAATTTTGATTTCTATTAGTGGTATAATTATGAAGATATATGAGGCGCATATCAATCCTGTCATCTTCCTAAATTAACATTTTGTAACCAAACTCATTCACAAACAATACCAAATGGATTAATTCTTTCTTGGTTAGATAGTGGTGGTGGTGGATTAAGTATACATTTATGCGTACATTCAAATTTTATCTCATTACATTCAGATTTTATCTTATTAGAATTGCTTCATTAGTATCATTATATATATTTTAATACTTCATTATTGTCTTTGTAAAATTTGAGGATGGTGTAAGAACGTCTCAACGTGTCATAATAAAATGAGAGGTATAATTTTTATTGTCATTTTTTTCATATTTTGAAAATTAGATTATTAAATTATGGGAAATTCTAATTTTTATACTCGATTTTAACAGTACTACCCCATCCTGTATTTGATTATAGATTTTATTATTATTATAATAATTATATTTATTTCGCGTATTTTCAATAAAATATATTTTATTTAGAAATTTTGGTTTAAATTTGGAAAAAAAATATTATTTTTATTATACAAAAAATTTTGTTTCTTGTGTATCTTATGCGTACAAAATTGTCACTATAATACATATTGAAAAATAATTAATGTGTTAGTGAACTACATTACAATATATTTATTAAAATTTAATATATCATTTTAAAAACTTCATTACAACAGCTTTAAAAATTCATTGTTCATACTTGTGAATGAGTTGTATTTAAATAAGAACTAATATTTAATTATGAACTATGAATTTTGTCATTATTATGTATGAGATACTTCATTACATTATGTAAGTTACTTCATTATAAGACATTTGAATGATACTTCATTGTAGTAGCTCATTATAATGAATTATTATAAAAAGTACTATCATTAAGTATATTCATTGTGATGATGTATCACCAACATTGTATGTATGTATTATTTAGAATACCAACATAATTATTTAAATTTTATTTACATCATTACATGTGTCTTTTAAGTTCATTATAAACATTCTCCATACTTCATTATATGAAATAAATACAAAAACAATGAATATATTCAAAGAATAATTGTAATGAACCTTTCAAACCATATTAATGAACCAAATGTATAATTAATAATGAAGTATAAATTCAATATACAAACAAAAAAAATCATATTAGCCACACCAATACAACGAGAAAAAAAAACTGAATTAGTACATGTATGTATCATTGGATTTTGATTTCTTTCATCTCATGATATCCTGCAGTCCTATTCAAAAACATAATATAAAATTTATCTGTGAAATAAACATGAAGAGCAATCTAAAAACCAAAATCATACACTTAAAAAATAAGAATAAAAAACAACAATGAGGTTTAATTATTTTTCTGAAACATTGCAGTGAAATTGGATTCCACTAGTTATTTTCCTACAATTATGGACACATTAAATCATTTAATATACATGTAACTGCAAAGACATCAATGTCCTTCTTGGTACAAATTAATGGCGATTAATAAGGTCATTGTTCATACCTAAATATGAGTTCATAAATGAAGTTAATTCTATATATATAAATGAAATGTCACGCATAATTTAACTTATGTTCCATAAAAATTTTAAAACCATTAATGATGTAAGGTATCTTTAATTAACAAAATCAAACATTAGGTATAATTTAGTGATGAGAAGGTCTTGGGATAGGCAGACCTAAACGATTTAGGCTGGATTTATCCATTAACCCAAGATTTAGGCGGGTTTTATCCATTAACCCAAGCCCAAACCTATATAATATACCCTATTTGGAATGAGTGAACCCATTTGAGTAGGATAAAAACCCGCCTAAACCGTTTAGGCCTGCCTAACGCAAGTTTTTGCCTTTAGTGATAGGAAGAACATTATAATATATTAAGCTATTTTTCATAGTTTTCCCTAAACTAATATTGGTGATGGTAACAAGTAGTGTCAAACATATTTTATAAGAAGCAAAAAAACACAAGGTAAGGGTTGAGAAAAAACAAAGACGAATCGAGGGCATTGTATTTTTTAATTTTTTTTTGTGCCTGTTGACATCTACCCTATTCAAATATGGAATAATTAAATTAATAACGAGATGGTTATTTGCATGAAACGTCTATGATGTAGCCCCCCTATAACTGTATGTTTGGAGTTTTTCATTTGGAATAAAATTGCTTCAAATTCATATATATATACTCTTAACACTAATCTATCTCTCCATATATTTGTTGTTGTGTTGTAGGATTTGTTATGTGATTATTTGTCTGTATTTTCTTGGATTCTGGTTAATTTGACTACTTTTTTTGGTCTTGTGATTTGGTAGCTAGTTTGTAACTTGGTATCTTTCAAATGTATGACCGACATTGGCTGTCCTAATATTAGGCTTTTCCAAAGTCTCAATGCTCTCAAGTTTCTTTTCACATGAACCACAGGAATTCACCTCAAAGTTTCAACCAAATAATTATTATTTTTTGAAATTATCAAATTTTGCTTTTTTTCCCCCCCTTTCAAATGGGCTCTATCAATTACACCAATCAAAAAAAAAAAAGAAGAAGGTCTTATTAGACAAAAAATAACTGAAAAGATCCATATATACAATGTTCGATATTGTTATAAATATATTTATTTATATATTAGATACTCCATTACTTAGTCTTTTTAATTGATAGGATATCTTTTATATATATTATATATATTTAAATCTTTTATTTGTAAAGATACATTGAAGAAATAAAAAAATTGCTTTTGTCTCTTCTTCTCTCCATTTTCTTCTTCTCTAGTTTTCTCTATTGTTCGTTGAATTTATTTACTTTGGTTTCAATCATGTCACAATAAAAATTACATATAATATAATGGAGAACAAACTTAGATCCGATTACATCCAATTGGAAACATGGTTAGATACGAACTTAATTATAAAAGAGAGGAATTAAATTTTGTGAAATAAACTTAATGTATATGGGTCGGGTCATGCCAAATAAAACAAACTTAGATCCGAAAATAATAAAATAATAATGAACTAAAAGCTACTCCATAGACTATAATAATACATAAAAGAAAAATACAATATAATATAAAGTTAGTAATATGTAGAAAGTAGAAAGCTGTTTAGTGGGATGTGAGAAGTTGGCCTTGCCTTTTTATTCAGGTAGAAACACTTATGTTGACTTTAAGGGCCAATGCAAACTCGAACAATCTTGGGAGTTCGATCACATATTATAGAATAATGTCTCATAATTTTTTTTTTTTATAAAAAAAATCAGCTCGTGGCAGCGATCAACCCCTGACCCTGCACTGCCAGTCTCCGCCGATGCTAACATTTACCCACATTTTTCTTATTCCCCACCACTGGCGGATCTACATGGGGTTAGGGGTGCTCGGTGCTCCCGCCCTAGCCCGGAATATTTTTTTTTTTGTAGTATTATGATTGGGTTTTTTTGTAATATAGAGAAAATATATATGATATAGAAATTAAGGTAAAGACGAAAAAAAAAATCAACCCCCTTCGAAAATTTTTTTGAATCCGCCTCTGTTCCCACCAATGCTATTCTTTGAAAAACAATTCTCAGAATATTTTAAATATAGTACAACTGATGATGATAATAATAATAATAATAATAATAATAATAATAATAATAATAATAATAATAATAATAATAATAATATGAATTAAGGTATGTTATCATCAAATCCAATTCCATCATGGTTATTGGTTGGACCAATTTTGTGCTTATCTACCACAATGAGATTGCACATGGGGTGTGTGCTATTAATTAATTTACCTAAAATATTGGTCCAACTAGCAATTTTCTCACCCTTTCTTTTTTCCTATTTTACTTTCATTTTGTGACTTTTGTCCCAATTTCTGGCCCCCACACACATATTATCACAATTCTAGTCACGAGTGGCATCCACATTGAGTTTATAGCAAAAAAATATTTAACTTAAATATAATTTATAAGGTCTGTTTATTTGATATGCACATAGAGGATACATAAAGTATAATCTTGAAAATGAAAAGAGGAATTTAATTTTGCATAGCTGTAGTAGTGTAGGGGGGGAATTTCTTATCTACAACATTTGCAGATTTGGATTTGATGCCCCATTATTTCTGACATTGGATTTTTTCTGTTTTTCTTTCACACTTCTTGCCCAATAATTTTCATTTCTAGCCCCATCTATCTCACAAAATGTCCAACCTATTCTTGTAAAAGAAATACCTATTACTTAGTCCGCCCCTCCACGAGCTTCACCACCTACCCACTACGAGCACATATTAATATGTTTACTTAATTACCGATCATCACATTTAATATATTGTCACATATCAGTCGTATACGCAGTAACACATGCTCACGATGAACGTTGGAGTATTCCTCACCCCTCCACACCTACTTTCTGTTTCTAATGATTACTTTAAAAATAGCCCATATGAAAATTAGAAAAGAGAAATTGTCAATAATATATAAAGGCTATGATAATATTAAGTAATGTCTCACTCAACATGCTAATACATAGTTCATAGGTTGGAAGAAGTAGGTATGAAAATTTGACCAAACATTAGCTTGACATTATATGGAAGGTAGGTCACACATTCCGCAAATCAGGTAACATTAAATAATATTGAATGATTGGATCAAGAGTCGAGACATTATGAATTTAATTTTACTATTATTTCCTAAGTTGAGAGCTCGCTATATAATTAATGTAGCATATAGTGTTTACATTTGTTAGGAAATACGTGTGTAAATGAGGAGACTATTGAGCCAGAGTGTCTCACTTTAAAATAAATAGACAGTGACAGTGAAGTCCTCACATAAATTCAAAAGTTGTGTTATTGGAAAAAAATTGTTACAAACAAAAAAATCAAAGTCGAGGGCCCGACAAACTTATCAATTATTAAATCTCTAACATTATTATTTCTAACGAGAACGTACCTGCATTAAAATTTATTCCAATTCATTGCAGTTATACATCATTTATTAATTTCTCAAAATTGTCATTTAAGGTAGCAAATAAAATACATGTAGCTATTTCATTTTTCGAAAATTATAATCTCTATAAATTCCTAGGAAACCAAGATTAATATTAAATAATTAATTTGAAGGAGTGGAGAAGCAAGTAATAATGAAGGCACTCATAAGAAATTGGAAAAAAGGGGACCGTTTTGTTTCTTACTTGTTTCGCATGCAACCCCTCTTTTAATACAACTTTGGCTTCCTTGCCAGATCTGGTCTTCCACTTTAATCAATCCCTAAGTTTCTATTGCCTTTCACTTTTGGTCCCGGCATTTTGTTTAATTTCAAGGAAACTCCACTTTGGAGATCATTTTATGAAATAAATCAATAATATTGTTAAGGATTTTAAATTTATCATATGTTAGTTTTAAATATCTTAAGTAAATTAGTTCTAAAAACCAACACATTTAATGATTGATGCTCTTTTTTGAATAACCGAAACTCCCTTTTTCTCTTTCTGCTTTAGCTTTTGTTTAGAAGCAGCATGCCTATGGCTGCTTTACAAGATACCAGAAACCAACTACCTTTTTAACTAACTTCTAAATGCTGAAATTGGGAGCAGAGTGAATTGACATAAAAACTCCCAACAACCAATGCTTGTTTTCTACTTCTAAAGACCATGATGGATGCAATCACAATGATAAAAGAATCCATCGCTTGAAATCAAACAGCACAACACATCAATGACATATATGGGTATGGTCCATCCTTAGGCACAGAATAACCTCATTTGCATAGAATAAAAAAACCCAGCAAAATACATAGTGTCAAGGAGTAGTACGGTAAACAGATAAGCCAATAAAAAACCAAGAGAGTCTAATGTTACAGCTCCCATACCTTCATTAGGGATTTTATTATAGTGCTGACAACCTAAAGACGATAAATATTAGCACGGGATGTGTATGCTGAAGGGTAAAGAGGAGGTTCAGCATATGACAGCCGCTCCGGGTTTGAAAGATAAGCATCACTGGCAGCAACACCATGGCGGCTCCTGGTTTCCGAGTCTATAGGATGTAGGACACGATGGCCCAAGAGATCATCCCGCCTATAAGAGTCGCGGGACTCAGCCCCACGGTCGTCCTTATAAATATCACGGCTATCTGATAATGGCTGTCTCCTGTAAGTGCTGTAGAGCTCCGAATGTGCGCTCTCTCCATATGGAACGCGGCGATCCAAATACGAAGCTCGCTCATCTCTGTAAGAATCTCGTCTCGGGATGTACGGGTCGCGCTCATCTCTATAAGAATCTCGTCTCGGGATGTATGGGTCTCGCCCATCTCTGTATGGATCACGGGGCTCTAAATATGAAGCCCGTTCATCTCTATAAGGATCAGGAGCGTGCCTCCTGGAATAAGAATCCATGCTATCTATATAAAGATCATGCCGGTCTATATGTGAATCTCGGCCATCTCTGTAAGCATAACGACGCTCTAGATGAGGGTTACGTCCATCTCTGTGACGTTCAGCAGGTGGATCCCGAGCACCTCCATAAGGATCGAGAGGAATAAGAGGCCTGTCACGCCTCTCTCTGTATGGGCTATTACGCACTTGCCTGTAAGCATCTGCATCAGAAGCTCTGTTGTAGACGTATCCAGGAGAAATAGTAGAGGGTAGTGGTGCTGGAAGTCGTTGACGTGGTGCTGCTGCAGGGCGGATAACCTTCCTCTGACGCTTACGAGGACGCTCATGGTGTCTGACATCCTCCCTCAATGGAAGACGCCTTTTATCACCTGATCTCTCCTCTTTATTTCTCTCTCTGCGTCTGGGTTTTTTTTCTGCTTTGAGGCCCTTGCCCAACTTTTTTGGTGGGCGCCCTTTGCTTGAAAGGGTAAACAATCTACACAACTTCTTGACCTGAATAGGGATACGGGGCAGTCATGTTCATTGCATGAGATACACACAGATCACAACAGCATACTCGGAAATCTAATGCTACAGATTATTCCCTAATGATAATAACTACAGAGATGATGTTCATATACCTGCTCTGAATTTAGTTTACAATCAAATTTGGTTCTGGTAAAGTAGTTCGCCTCAATAACTTCCTTGAACTTCTCTTCAGCTAATGGCGAGCATTTTTCCATGTCTTTGAATCGAACCTAATAGTAATCATTTTCTAGTCAAAATCAATCTTCCATGCAATGACCACAAAATTGCTTTACTTCACAAAAAGGACATCACATTCGCGAATAACCTCATTCTAACTTTATGATGATACAAGAGAACATTTTTAATACGACTTCAGTAAATGATCCCTCAGCCAAGAAATCTAACGTCAACTAATGAAGTTCTTGTTGCTGTGTTTTGGAGTGCATGTTCGCTATGTTAGATAAGCGGCACCAAGAAATAAAATATATCTTATAAAAAGGAGAAGCAGAAGACTAAGTTACTATATTAAAAACAAACTAAAAAAGTTTCTTTCCTTGTCATTTAAGCAATCAGCAGAAGTAATAAATGAAGGTCCTAACTGAATCACTACTTGCAACTATAAGCAATTAATTTAATCTCAAATAAAGAAGAAAACAGGTTTATGGTCTGTAAAATCTTAACATATATCAGGCAAGTAAAGGCTTCACATCCCTAATCAAACACACATTTATTAAAATGAAGCTTGGTACTAATTGAGTACCCTATCTAGAGATGAAAGACTGTAATAAACTGATTCCTTCCACTGTAAGCTAATTCTAACAAAAAAAGACAACAGTCATAAGTTCGACTTTTAGAGGTTTTAACATATTTACATTCTTGATAAAGGTCTGAACAATGCAGGAAAAACAACTGAGCCTCTAAGTCCTTCGGCAATTGATGGTTTCAGATGGCTAACTGTATCAGCCTACTCTCTAGAAATTATCTATCATTCATTGCATATCAAAGGTCGTAACAAATAATTCAAAGCCACAGGCAATGGTCATTGCATATCAAAGGTCACAACAAATAATTCAAACCTGAGATGGAAACTGTTGTTTGAATGCCTTGGGTTCAATGTTGTAACCGCCAGGTCCTGCAGCTTTATAGATTCCATACATCAGCTTTGAATCTATATCATATAGAAAGAGTCGCATACCAGTATAAATTTTTTCAACAATATCTTTCTTGCTTTCTGGCAGACCAAAGACTTTATACTGGTAGCAGTCTTTCTTAGTCTCTGAATTGCACATGAAGATCATCCCCATGCTCTCCACTCTCTTCTTCACCTTTCTCTTTCGTGATGATTCTGGCTTATCTGGAGAATCCACTTTCTTCAACTTGATTACTTGCACCTTTTTCTCTCCAGACCTTCCATTAGATTTCTTGATGTTCTTCAAACTGGCTTCTGATTTCTTTATGTGATGCTCTTTAGTTTCCCCTCCATCCTCTTTTGCCTTAGCTTCCCTTGTAACTTGTTTTGCATTTCCTTTTCCTTCTTGATTATTTTTTTCATTTGTTACTTCTTCTTCTTCACTAACTTCATCTTCTTCTATTGCCTCTTCCCCACTAACTTCAGCCCCACCATCATCTTCCTCTGAGGCCTCTTCTTCACTAATATCATCATACTCATCAAGAATTCTTTCTTCAGTGTCGGGCTCAAAATGTTCTTCCTCATCCTCAAACAGTATATCTTCTTGATCATCTTCAAAAGTAGTTTCCTCAGAGTCTGTCTTATTATCATCCCCATTAAGTTTTGTCACTGGCATACTTGGATCTTCATTATCTATTTCTGCCAGTTTTTCACCATTTTCTTGAGGCATTTCTCCAATGTTTCCAGTTCTTGCCTCGTCAGTAGCCAAACCTACTCCATCATCCAATTCAGTATCCTCTTTGGGCTCTACCACATCAACTGTCAGTGAATCAGAAGACTGTATCGCAGCTAAACCATTTTCAGCAGCTTCCTTCTCCTCGAGAGTTTTATTAGTGTTTGGCGTCCTTTTCTTGCCTCGGGTAGCCACCATTTTTTGCCTTCACAAGCCAGAAACACATATCAGAACTATTCTTTGCTCACAAAACAAAAGGGGGGGTTGATGGGAATACTAGTGTTACATGCACGTTGTTGGCGCATGAATAAACATTACATGGACAATGGTTTTTCCAATTGAGGACTTATTATGTTTGTATTCAGAGAAGAGCACACATAGCAGTCATTTAACCTTAACATCAAATTCAATCATTTTCTTACCAATTAAAAGAAATAGCACGAGTAATTAATACAATCTAGCCCAAATATCCATTTATCCCCCAACTTTTTAATTTATACCACAATCAAACTATTTGCAAATGTATACCTATAACATCAAAATTGTAACCAAATTTGTTAACACCTAATTTCCAGTTTTTATATTCTTGAATTTAATGAGAGAATGAAAGGTGATGTTCTAAGTTTGATTTTATTTAGATCTCAATCCAGAAAACCCATTTGCACAGCTGGCATGCAACAAGTCCAGTGGCTGAAAAATTAGGTGGTGATCAATTTGAAAAAGTTTTGATTCCATAGGTATAAAATGAAAATATATTGGTTTTGGAATAAAATTGAAAAAGTGGGCATAGTTCGGTCAAGATCATACAAATAATTGAAATAAAAATATGCAACAAATTTGACTGTGAGCTTTATAGTACGGATATCAAATAACATTTGCACAGATTAAAAAATAATTATGAAAATGATCGTGAAAGAACAGATAAATCTACATCACAATTTTTAGTTCTTGAGTTCCTGATTGATAACAACGCTAATGAATGCATCAAATGGAATATAGAAAACTTTTAAGATTGAAAATCCATCTCTTATTTCGGGATATGCTACAAGTGACCAACCCAAATATGACATACATGTAACAAGAGAATCCTAAGGATTTTAACTTGAAACAATGAACATTGACTACCATGTTAAAATAGCAAAGATGTGTGCAGGGATATGATAGTTAAAACATGCACAAAAATGGGAAGTTTTCAATAAAAACACAAATAGCTAAAAGGGTCAAAAGAACTAATGATGGGTAGCTAGGTGCTGATTCTGGGGACAAAGAAAGACTCGAGTGAAAATTTAAAAAAACTAAAAAGGAAGATACACCGCAGTTCCAACGAAAATCTCATAGTAACCATACATTACTATAAAACCTAACGGTATGTTAGAAAAGCTCCAAACAGGTAAATTAAAGATGAAAATTAGCTTTGATATTTATTGACGAGAAATAATAGACACGTTTTCAAACATGCTTAAATGTTCATTTCATGCTTAGTACCCAGCTGCAATTAGCGATTGACATGTTCGTGTGCATATCTTCTCAGGGTCATTTATTGAACTGACTGCAATAATACAATACATGACAAATACACCATCTTGTACAAGGGGAAAGAAATAACAACACCACCCAAAGAAGAACCAAGTCTCTATTGGTCAATCTGAATGTATCAACAATGTCTAGTCCAATAATCAACAGCATAAAACCACGAAAAAAATACATAAAAAAGTAATGGGTTAAGGAACTCGGACAACAATCATCCAAATCAGCAATAGTGTTTCCTCACAAAATCATGCATAAAACAACCCCCCAGCCCCTTTTGAAAAAAAAGATTAGTCCCAAATTGAACACACCCCCCACCCCCCCCCCCCCCCCCCCCCCCAACACCCCCACAAACCCAAAAAAAAAAAAAAATCGTAAATTGAATTCAAATAAACCAGAAGGGGCAAAAAACCATCTTCGAGAAAAAAAAAAAAAAAATCCCCCTTCATAAAGTATACAGAAACTTCAAACCCTAATTACTCGCCAATGCAACGCACAACATTCCGAAAAACGAATGCACAACTAGAATTGGTTCCAAATAGGCAATCGAAATTCTTCACAAAAATCATGCATCAATCCCCGCCCTCCAAAAAGGAAAAAAAAAAAAGAATCGCAAATTGAATTCAAATAAACCAGAAAGGGCAAAAACTACCTAGACTTCAAACCCTAAGCACTCCCCAATCCAACGCCACAAGACTCCGACAGACGAATTCACAACTAAAAATGGTTACAGTTCTGCCAATTCACAAAACACACCGACAAAAGAAACATGCGTTTAATTCTTGAACAATCGAAGTTGACCGATATCAAATTAAGAAGGAAAAAATAAATACATTAAAGGAGAATTCGCAGTCGCGCCTCCGGTTTGACGTGGGCAGAAATAATGTCGCCGGGTGGAATGAGTTAAAACTCCAAAAATAGGGAAAAAGGGATCAGATTTTATAACACCTACACGGCAAGAACCACGGATTTATGCGTACATTATTAATTTATTAGGTAGTATTTTTTTTTTCACATATATATCGCTAAGCTAACTAATATTAGTTACAGCTTTGCAACTAGGAAAAAAACCCTTTCACTACCACATTGGAAAAAAAGATTATTATTATTATTATTATTATTATTTTTGGGTCCATACGCTTAAAGAGGCAAGGTCCCAAATAAACACTTATTTTCCAAATCTCAGTAAAACTCAGGAATTAATTTTTGATCCATTTACTCACCTGAACTGTCACAGTCCCGGTCCAAAATTGATATACGCTTAAATAATTACGCAATTGTGAAATTGAATTATTCGATGAGCCAGAATTCATATGTTTAGTTATATTTGAGATGTCAAAACATTGTTCTTACTTTTAATATAACTTGGAGTTAATGTGAAGGAGATATGGTTTTTTTTTTTTGGTGATGGAGTTTTAAGGTGATTGATTTTAGGAAAAATGATTTATTTTATTTCAAAAAATTAAGTTTTAGTGAATTTTATCTAAAGTATTCTCCATTATTTTGCAGTATTGCCCAATGGCCTTCTTTCCAACGTCCTTCCGTGCTGAAAAAGATGATGCGTTTTATAAACTAAACATGTAACTAATTCAAAAGCAGTTTTCCAAAAAAAAAAAAAAAAAAACCTAGAATACAAGAACACAAAGGAAAACGGTAAATAACATAAAAAAAAAGAAGTTATTTTCCGAGTCAATATCTCCAAAATTTATTTCGCTCCAAGAGTGAAAAAATTTTATTTCTAAATTTTATACTCCTACTACATAACAAACAAATGCTGTTGATTTGTTACTCAATTAAATTTTGAGATTTTATCATTTTGTTCTTTTTTCTTTCTTAGACAAGATATTACCATGACCGGTATACTACATGTGTGAGTTAAAACCCCTTGTTCGACAGATGGGTCTTGCAATTCAGCTTCTATAAAGGGAAAGACGTCGGTACAGAGCCCCTCCCAGAACTCCTAACAACACGACACGACGTCAACATCCACATATTTTTTTTTACTTACTTTATTTAAATGGAACTTATTTAAATGTGCTCTAGATATGTGAATCCCTAAATTCCTTCTCTGCTAGAGCTCGATCAAATTGGCAACCATACCCCAGAGCTAAATATGGTGGCAGTGACAGTGTTGCCAATTTGATCCAACTCTATGAGTAATTGTGAGTAACATTAATCATTAAATCACAAATTGACAGTTTTAATTAGGTGGAGAATTTCCAAAGCTGTCTTATATTGCAATTAGTTTTGCGCACTCGCGTTAATCTCTTTTCCTTCTCTTATGATTTCTGTTGAGTCTCAAAATGGTTTCACTCATTTTGTGTCCATTTATAAGTAAATGGACCAATCCACTTGAGTAATGGGTCGGATCATTCCTACGGTCAAGGACCGGTCCAAATATGAAGGGTTCGAGAGAGTCGGTGATATCACTTGAGAATATGCTAAGGACAGGAGTTGCCTGCACCGCTTGAGCTGCCTCACCTTGAGGAGCCTTACCTCGAGGAGCCTCACCTCGAGGAGTTTAGGAAACCCAATCAGGGCCGGTTTAGTAAAATGCCTACTCTACTTTCAGGTGGTGACGCCACTCCCAAGCACTCGAACCGCCTTCGAAGGTCGTCTTCCAGAGTATCGTCATGAAAAGCGAACGAGGAAGAAGTCTTACTTATATATGCTTTCGATTTGGGCGGGATTTGAGCATATCCTTTCAAGATTTGTGAGGAAAAAGATATACTTGAATAGATAAAATAAGATTTGAGTATATCTGACTGTATCACATTTTCTTTCCTAGTAGATCTAGGGTTCCTCTTCTATAAATACCTGAATTATTATTGTATGAAAAATCGAATATTTCCTATTCACAACCTTTGAGTAATAAAATTAATATTCTCTTTTATCTTAAGTATTCTTTCTTTATTTTCCATTATTTTCGAGTTTCACCCATCAACCATTTTAGTTTCAAGCTAGTCTCAATTATAATAGAGATATACTCATTGTAATAGACTTATATGATGTTTTACATGAAACCCTATACCAAATCATATTACAAGAGATCGTGTGATGCTTTCGTGAGAAAATTACATTAATTATCTCACAAAATGAAAATATATATATATGAACATCAATGGCAAAGTTCGGCACAGAACTGCTCAACATGTGCAGTGGTGGTGCTATTGTTTATCATGTATGACTTGCTTTTCTGGTTTAGAGTGCACGTCAACTCCAACATATTCTCGTATTGGCTCGACTGTCGCAAATTAACACATATTTTGTTACAAAAATAGTAATATACGAGGTTGAAAGAAAAGAGATACTAGAGAGAGAGAGGTGGATATGTCACCGTGCATTTGGCCTCGCAAGTCCAGAGCGGCGAAGGGACGCAGCTCAAGTAATGACACCATGAACAGTGATCGTTCCCATTCACCCCTTTCATCAGCAACGTCAGACCCGTCGAGAATCTGCACTAATTGGATTATTAATAATATATGCAGTTGATGATAGATAGCAAAAGATGCTTGAATAGGATTGATTCTGACCCTGCTGTCAAAATAAGGAGTGCGACAACGAGCATGACGAACTGAGTGGTTTTGTACTTGGATTTGGATTTGGCGGAGGAGGAGATGTATTCAGGCATTCTTTTCTTGCTGATGTATCCATATTGAGGCCGGATCATGAGCACGAACCCTAGAAGAAACCCAGTCAAGAATCCCCCCAAGTGAGCGAAGTTATCCACGTGAGGCAGGATCCCCACGGCCAGGTTTAACACAATGATCATCACAAGACTCACCAGTGATTCCACCTGACCACCATTCATTCATTCATTCAAGTATATATATGTATCATCATCAAATTAAGAATTCAGACACACACCTTGTTCTCGTATATTGTCCAGTTGACTAGGAGCTCCGACAGCATCGCGCCCAGCAAACCGAACAGCGCACCGGAGGCTCCCACTGAGATGGTGGTCCGTACGAATAGAGCCGACGACAGGCTTCCCCCGATTCCAGATACAACGTACAGCGCCCCTACACGTGCTGTTTCACATATTCAAGATTGAAGATTAATATCTATATATGTTGGATATTCAATCTCGTATTCTGATTTCATCATTTACCAAATCCAAACTCCTGCTCCAGCCGAATCCCGACGAATAGAAAACTAAGCATGTTGGCTAGTACATGAAATGTCCCAGCGTGCAACCACATACAGGTCACCAACCGCCACGCTTCATGCCCTTTCACTACCTTATGCACTTCCAAAGCCCCCATTTCCAGAAGACTGCAAGTTTTTAGAAAATCAGGCTCAATTTCACATCAATTATACATATATATAGAGAGAGAGGGGAGGGAGAGGTGAGTGAAATACGTGGCGGCGGAGGGGCCGAGGAGGGGATTCTCGTGGGTGCTCTGGAAGGCGAAACGGCCGAGGAAGGAGGCGCCGAGGCAGGGGGCGGGATGGGAGGGGCAATTGTTGAAATACATGGTGATGATGAAGATGATGATGTTGATAATTATAATGGTGGGAACCAGCCACGGGAACCATTTCTTGGGTTCGACGGGCGGGGGCGGGGGCCGCGGGTGGCGCGGCCGGCGGGTTTGGGTTTGGGTTTGGATTTTGACCGTAGCCTCGGGCGCCGGAGAAGAGGCGATCGGAGTCCTCCCCATTGGAACTACGATCAAAGAATGAAAATCTTGAGGGGGTGGTTTTGATCGGAGCGCATGGGAGGGAGAGTTTCCTGGGAATCGATGTTGATCTTATTTTTTGCATGTATGTGTGATTTAAACAATACTTTTTCTTGAGCCATGCTTCAAATTGTTTTTCAATTCTATGCCCTTTAGTTATGAAAAATTAATATTGCCTTTTCTCAATCATAATATATTTACATTTTATTTTCTTTCCATGTAAGACTATCCTCATCAGTGAACGGAGATGACCCAACCATTAAATAAAATATTCATTTCTCTTTCATCCGCTACACAACTTATCATCTAATATTATTTACATCTCCCATCAGTGACCTAACTTAACCTAATTATCAATCATTTAATAAAATATAAAAAATATAAAATATTATTTTGTAAGTTCATAATTACAATAAATATAATGCACCGTAAACTTAATATTTTTTTGACAAATAAAAACTTCAACAATTAATAATAAATGAATTGGTATGTACTACAAATCTATAATTTTTTTGCAAAGTGTGCGACATATAGATACATTTTTATGAATATTTACTACTTTTAATAATTATTTAAAATATACATATTTTAAATATTCAAAAAATACAAAAACTATATTATATTAAAAAATAAGTGGCATGGTGCCATGTGTCAAGTGTATGTGCACACATGAGAGGCGCCCAAATGGTTGCAGGTTGAACATGAGCAGCCTTGTTCACAACTTTTTAATTATTTTTCATATTTTAAAAAATTTATTTTGTTTGTCTGCATGTGCTGACCAACTTCCGCAGGTCACCAGTGCGCATGGTCTAAGGATCAGACGGTTCATGCACCCTTACTAACATAATATTGGGTGAAAATAATTTAATTTTCTTTTTTCAAATGAAACTTTATTTTATGGCTCAAATTGACTGAATGTAAAGTTAATTTAGACAATTGATTGTTATTATTTTTTCCTTTTTTTCGAAAATGACAATTAATTAATGAGAATCCCATCCTTATATATAACTGAATGCCTGAAACCATTGAAATAACGCGTGTGTTTATTATCTCTCACGGCAGCCTACGTGATCTAAAAATCGCACAGATCGCCGCAGTCAATCTCTCCACGAGAAGAAAACGCAAGCAAAAAAATGGCGTAAGATTCTGATGATCCATCGAAGAAAAGGTCAATCGACGATGGAGAATCACGCAAACGCCAGATTGCACAGCAGATTCTGGATCGGTTCCTGCATCCTGTTCGTCTTCTGGTATCTCCTTCTCTACGGTTTCGATTGGTCGTCTCTCCACGCCCTAACGTCCATCTCTCACGACGCCATCCTCTCATCCCACGCGCACGACAGCAATCAATCAACCGACGCAACTGTGGATCGATCGGAGAAGGAGCAGAAATCCGTCGCCGATGAGATTAAGGAGCCGTGTTGGGGGAGATACATCTACGTCCACGACATTCCTCCCCGGTTCAACGCCGACTACATCAAACAGTGCAAGCTACTGAACAAATGGCACGACATGTGCCAGTATTTCGCCAACGACGGGCTAGGGCAACGCCTCCGCGACGGCTGGTTTGTGACGCACCAATTCTCTCTCGAGGTCGTGTTCCACAACAGAATGAAGCGGTATCAATGCCTCACAAACGACTCATCCAAGGCTGCCGCAGTATACGTGCCGTACTACCCGGGCCTCGACGTCTCGCGTTACTTGTGGGACGCGGACACCGCTTCAGAAAAGGATTCCGATTCTCTGGATTTGTTCCGCCTCCTCCGGAGGCGGCCGGAGTGGGGGGTGATGGGCGGGAAGGATCATTTTATGGTGTTAGGTCGGATAACGTGGGACTTCCGACGGCTGAGCAATAACGTCTCCGATTGGGGCAGCAAGGTGATGGTGCTCCCGGAGGCGGAGAACATGACCATGCTGACCATCGAGTCCAGCCCTTGGCACAGGAACGACTTCGCCATCCCGTACCCGACCTATTTCCACCCCTCGAGCGACGCTCAGGTGTACGAGTGGCAGGACAGGATGAGGAAACAGAGGAGGAAGTCTCTGTTCTGCTTCACGGGTGCGCCGCGCCCCAACATGAAGGACTCTATCAGGGACAAGATCATGCTGCAGTGCGCCGCCGCGAAGAAGAAATGCAGGATGATGGAGTGCAGAGACGATAACAAGCACAGCTGTTTGAACCCAGCAAACGTGATGAAGATGTTCCAGAACTCTGTTTTCTGCCTCCAGCCTCCGGGCGACTCGTTCACCCGGCGGTCGACATTCGACTCGATCCTCGCCGGCTGCATTCCGGTTTTCTTCACCCCGGCTTCGGCTTACGTGCAGTACTTGTGGCATCTGCCTAAGGATCACGCGTCGTACTCGGTCCTCATACCGGAGTCGGAGGTGAAGGGGGGTAGAGTGAGAATTGAGAGCGTTCTTTCTCAGATTCCGGCGGAGAGGGTTTTGGCGATGAGAGAGAATGTGATCAAGATGATCCCAAACGTGATCTATGCTGATCCCATGTCTGGGTTGGAGAAACTCGATGATGCATTTGATTTGACGATTAAAGCAGTTATTGAGAGGGTTGAGTCGTTGAGGAAAGGTGGGAACGAGAGCTGCGATTTTGATTCGGAATTTAGTTGGAAGTACTACACTTTTGGAACTAGAGAACCTCATGCGTGGGACTCTTATTTTGCCAGACATTGATAGATAAATCTTTCAACTATTTTTTACTTGTATGATGCATGAAAATGTCTTCAATTTCTTTTATTTTGATTCATCAACGATTTTTAAATAACTTAAATTCAGTGAATTGGAGCAATTTCCTTACTATGAATTGTTAGAAAATGATTGGCACCAAAATATCGAGCAGGCGGCGTGGGGCACGAGACGAGACGACTGAGATATTTTGAGCGCGAAATAAAACCCCAGCCTCAAAGACAAGGGCAGTTCCGTCATTGCACATTCTCTGCGCTTTATAGCCACACACAGTGTTTTCTTACAAATAATTAAAGGAAATTACCATACAAATCTTTTATGTTACAAAATCAGGAAATTCGTTTCGTGGCTCATGGCCGGCACGTGCTCCCCGGTCATTCCTCACGTGATCGGTTCCACCGTCGTTGAGCTGTCCAGAACAGGTTCCCGAACCGGAGCGCCTCTCGCTGTACGTATACCCTCCCGGAATTACGCCGTCTCGATAGCCGCCTCTGATGCCTCCTACGACGGCCGCAATCGAATTGAAGGGCCGTCGTGCATCTTCGTCGGTCCAGTTGAAACCGCTAGTCAGGAAACCCTAGAAGCTCTCTATTGTCAAGTGAGTTGTAAATACTCTCCCTTTTAAGCTAATTGTTTACCGTTTTCAACATAATTTATTGTTTTTTCCCGTCGTCTTCGAAGGCTCGGAACGCTTATTATAGCGGCCAACCGTTGATTGTTGATGACATGTTTGACAAAGTTGAGGTGAGTTTTTCTTATAAGGCCTAGTTTCTGTTTGTATACTAATATCCCCGGTGTAATTTTCATGGTTGTTTAATATATGCTGATTATCGAGATATTGTTATGACAGTTAAAACTACGTTGGTATGGTTCCAAATGTGTTGTTAAGTATCCCCGTTGCAGTCTCAGACAGCAATCTACATATGCCGATGCTGAGGTGATTTATCTTATTATGTGCTCCCTTTAAATGTTATCTATTCAACTAATTAAAATAATTGCGCAGTTGCAATTATCAAATTCTATGTATGAATGCAGCCCTTAATATCAAGTTAATGATGCGATTTCTTGTTTATTAGCATGAAATCTGTTTCTGAATCAAACCATGGCTTCTGTTTCTGTGCATTTGATATTGAAGAACATGTATGTAGGGCAGGAAGATCCTTCACAAGTAGTTGCATTGGCGAGTGTTTGGCTCTTCATCCTTGGTTTTGGTTCTTCAGCTTGTCTGCTGCCCATATTATACATTGTTGCTCAAGCTTATCAGGATGCGTTTAGTTCCGGAGTTTCTTACATCAATCAAGGTTCTACACTGGAGCTTCTTGCACCAATCAATAGCATGCTCTTCATGTTCTTTGGTTTTATTGTTGGGTACCCCATTGCGTCAGCTTCAGGTAATGAAATATACAGTTTTCACCACAGTTCTAACTCAGATGATGAGGTAGATAGTCCTTAAGTTGTGTCCCTAGTAGAAGTTATTTGTTCTCTTACTCTCTTTTAATTTGGGATGTATTTGCTTCAATTTTATTGTTCTTGCATGTATGATACTAAAACAAACTTTAGTTTGCTCGTACTTCATCTGAAATTATTTCATTCACAAAGGAACTGACTGAATGCAAAATCTACTGCTTATTTGAGAACTTAAATTCTATATCTGCGGGCACAATTAGATAATTATTGTCAATCTTAGTCAGACTTGAACTGCATTCTGATTTGGGAATTACATGTAGTTGGTGCACTTAAAGGACTCTGGAAGCATGACCTGGTGGCGCTGAAAGGGGTATGCCCAAATTGTGGTGAAGAGGTTAGTGCGAAAGAGTACATCACTGAATTGATTGTTGGTTTACTTATTTACTAATTCGGTCGACAATTTGATTCCCATAGTGGCATTTGAGCTAATACTTGAACGGTTTCATTGTTTGCAGGTATTTGCATTTGTTAAATCTACTCAGTCAAATCAATCCCCTCATAGAGCAGAATGTCATGTATGTGAGAGCTCCTTGGAATTTCGAACGAAGGTTGAGGTACTTGAGCCTCGCTCTAGTTTTAATATTTTACCTATTATGTATGGTTTTAGCTGGTCAAATTCCGGAGTTAGCATAGTTTACCTATTAAGAATGGTTTTAATTTGGTTTCGAGATTATCTATAGTTTGTTTTCGTTGCAAAGTTAATGTAGATATGAATTAAATGCCTCCTATATTTAGAACTTTGAAACTGATATCTATCACTCTCTGCCAACTGCTATTGATTTTGTTAGGCAGACCTCTAGTTTCGATCTTCCAGTGTCTGAAAATGCCTTTGCTCCTCTTTTACTTCAGCAATGCATGAGTTTGTATGTGTATTGTGCATTTATGATACCCATGGGATGTTGGCTATGACCTCAAAGCATTCAAAAGTGTGACCATAGGCAAACTATTATTCTGCATTGCAAGCTGCGGTGGCTAGACCAAATCAAGATCATATACCATTGTGCTTATTACTTGCTAGCTGCTGGTTCATAGTTTTCTTATCCACTTATTGAAATTTGAAAATTGAAAACTGTCGCGATAATGATCTTGAACATGTTTTATGATTGCAGAAATCCACCTCGATACCAGGTAAACAATGGGTGCACGGTCGAATCTACTTAATCCGGCCAAGGGGTAGACGTCAAAGATGGATGTAAGGCTACAATTCTTTGTCGTGCGCTCTGACCGGACCCCTCCTGTATATGAAGACATTCAAGTTATTGCATTTTGCCGATGGGGACTGCAGTATCTTTTGCTTGTAAGTTTTCATACAGTTGTACGCCTCAGGAACAGCCTCCAGAATCCCATATACTGTAGCATTAGTTGTATCTTCCTATGTATTGTTAAATTAGAGGATCTTTCCTTGTCTATTCTCTCGTGTTGTATACCTTTCTTCAGGGCTGAGAACACAACGTACTCATTTGTTTATCCTACTAAATTCAATAGGAATTCATTGAAACAAATTTATGGGTTAAAAATTATTTGAATGCTTAAAATCTCTTCATATCTATGTAGTTATTCTTAATAATATGAAGCAGCAAAAGTGGAGGAACATGCAGCAGCATTGGAAGGGATACTAATGAAGTTAATATCAAACAATAAAATGGCCATCGATATAAAAACAAGACAAATCCAAATTAGCTGGCAAATGAGATGTATCTGCAACATAGTCTCAAGAAATACAACCACTACCAGCTTATAGTAGAAATTCCAAACTGGGAAAATTTCATGGTGGTAAATCTACACCAACTAAAAAGTTACATTACTAAGTTATATTACTTCCTAGAAGACAGTCAAGCATATGATATAACCACACAAGAAGAAATGATGCGTCTGCTTTTCCTAGGAAAGCTACAGCCATTAAGAAACATTTCATTCAGTTAAACTCAGATTCAGATTCTTCCTGGTTTGGGTTCAGTGTTAGCTTCAAGTTTATCAAGCCGCGCCTTCAATTCCTCGATAGTATTGCTCAAATCAGCTATGAGCAGGCCAGTCTTGCGCTTAGACTCAGTTTCTACATCACCAAGAGTCTTCAAATCTCCATTCCTCTGAAGGTACTCACCTAAGACACCCTCCGCATTATAATCATCATCTCGGGCAACCCAACCATATGTGCCATCTAGAGTTGTGGCTGCAAGATAATCCTTCTTCCCATGATGATCAATCTCAAACTCCTTCTCAAACATAATGGCATGATAAAAACCACACCAGTCTCTCTTGAACTCCACCATTGCATATCCACCATCAGACAATGCTCGAACTCTGACCGGATCAAATCCTCTCTTGGCCAGATCAGTTTTGAGTTTGGAGACACTCTCACCATCAACATTTGCTAGAATCCCCGTCCAAGGCCACACAAACATCATATTCACACCATTCCCTGGGAAGGGCTCGACAGTTAGCCCCGCAAATTCCACAGCCAACCCATTCTGGTCGAGATCATTTATCATGTATCTTACGAGACCTAGATGCTTCCCCTTGTGCTTGATATCCTTGTTCTGGGAACCCTTGCCAACATCCGTGGCGTGTCGAAGGAGGTCCTTAAATGGATAGACCAGCTTCTTTTTCCCAGGGCAGTATGGGCACCTGAACAAATCATCTGAATACTTCACGTTATGGCCGCCATCCTTCAACTGCTCGTAGCATCGGTCAACATACTCATCCAACTCAGAATCACTTATATCAGTTTCGACTTCAGATGAGTAAGACATCTTCCACAAAATGAAATCCAAGGAATGGAAAAAAGTTAGCGTAGGAGGCATTTTGCTTGGTACAACATATTGCATGTAGAAGATCACAAATATCTTTAATTACTCCATGCACGGCATGAATCTTGATTCTTGACATGGAAACTAATAATGTCAGAAATCTAGTACACCTCCATGCGGGCGGGCTTTTAAAAAAAACAAAACAATAACAATGAACAATAAAACGATGAACCATTACAACGATGTTCAGAAATTATTACTCTTTCTCATACTATTTTGAAAAGCTCCAGTCATAGTAAGAAACCGTATATAACTTATTTTTTAAAAAAAAAAAAAGGAATTGGGAAGATAATAGGGACATTGAACATCAGAGAGGCCTTCGAAGGGGAAAAAACACAAGTTTACAAAAAGGAAAAAAGAAGAAAAAACATTCATCGTGATGGGGAACTTCTAAAGTGATGATAATGTGGAAAACCAACAGTCGGAGACACAAGATAAAGGATTTGTATACAAAGTCTTCGAGTATTACGATTGAAAATAAGAGCGGCATGCGAACATTGTAAATAACAGGAAATCCACATTCCCACGAGAGGTAAAAGATTCATCTTTCTGATTGTTGAAGCGATTAAAGTCCTCACCTTGTAAAAGTCCGATTCCAACAATGATTCTCTCAAATGGAGTCTGCTTAGGGTTTTCAAATCACTCGCACAGAGTGAGAGAGCGTGATGTTGTAGAGGCTTAACGATTTACTTGTATTTTTCTTTTTTCTTTTTCTTTTTCCTTTTTTTTTCTTTTTCTTTTTTCATTTGACATTTTTTCTTTTGATTTAGGAGAAAATCTCAATGAATGTCCTATCTTCCAATTTTCATTTTTTTTTTTCTTATTCCAACTTCATATTCTCAAATTCCTTATATATTTATTAAAAAACATAGTAAGTACTAGTAGTATATTTAGTAAATATAGATTGAATTTAATTTTTATAATAGATTTATGCTTAAAAAAAATATTAGTTTTGGCAAAATTTGGTGTGAAACAATGAGCATTCCGATCGAAATGCTTATTTATGTATTGTGCATCCTGATTAAATGTAATAACCCGATAAATATAATAAAGTTATTATATGTTTAGTGCAATATTATGTGATGTAGATGGGACACAAGATATATATATTAGTGCAAGGGTATGAACATATTATGTATACAAGGGATGGTGTGTGTAAATTCCAATTTAAAAATGAAAATTATAAAAAAAAAAATATATATATATATCATTAAAGGGGTGGGACACTTGTCATACTCCTAAGTCCTAACCACCTAGCTTATGACTAACCATACCTAGTCTACTCTGCCCTCACCACTTTATTTACGAGAGGAAAGAATTACACCCATTTCTCCCTACCATTTTCACACAAAATGGAAAGAGTCCCGATAGCAGCGAACTTCATGCGAGATTTTCGGCTAGAAGACGTAGAAATTGGAGGTGGTTGTGAGATACCATTTTATAGATCTTCGAGAGTAGATGCTCGTAGACTACTCATTTGCTCAAATCGGGTAAGAAATCACCAAGTTATGACCACTTTTCTAAACTATGGCAGAGAGGTGTAAATTTTGGATTTTGAGTTTAATTGATCTCAAATCTTAGAATTTCCTTGGTTTGTTGTTGCTAAATTGTTCTATGAACTTAATAAATGTGTGAGGTTGTATCTTGTCAGTGAAAATTCGTAGTTACAACTAGCGGCTATTACCGGCTAGGGCACATTGAGACTCTGATGCTGCAGCTACTATCACCAGCCGAGGACCAGCCCGAGACAGTCTATGCCCGCCGTCGCCGAGTTAGACACCGCAGAGCTCAGGGGGATGACGAGGAGGATCAGGATGGCCAGTGAGGTACAATTTTACTATCCTTTGCTCGATTTTCAAACTTATTCTTCATTCTGTTGAATAAGTTTGGGGGATGAAGGTATGGATTGTAAAACTTGTTTTATCTTGTTATTTACTATTTTTATTTGACTTTTATGTTATTGTCTAGATTTACTACCTTGTAGATTATTAGATTTATCACTTTAGCATGCTTAGTTGATTTTAGTTAATTTTTGCATTCCATTTACGCGCGTGAACATAGGGCAGTCATTACTTTTTATTATTGTTAGCTTGAGATTTTGAATATGTCCTCCGTATTACTTGATGATTGTGATCAATGATTGGTTGATTTGTGGATTGAGACTTGAAAATATGTGTGATAGGGTAGCCGATGATAGGAGTTTCTGGCTTGATAAGTGCTTTATGATGCGTGTTTTGTGCATGTTATACTAAGATTGAACTTGATGATTGTTGAGGGGGAACAAAAATTTAACCCAAGTGAGTTTTGAGCCTAAATTTTTTGAATGATGTGTGACAAGGTGCGTATGCAATAATCTTCTAGAATTTGACTTGTTTCTCTCTCGAGGTTGCATAAGTGCGATAATAAGGTAATATGATCTTAGGCATGTTCTTTCTTAGCCTAAATCCTATACACTCTCCTTAAAAATCTCCACTTGTAGCCCTGTTGAGCATTTTTGACTGATTTCTTTGTTTAGAATGGTTAATGAGTGAGAGGGGTATGAATTGAGTGCTAATATGGATCTTGTGGGCGCGGTCAAGGTGCAGGCAGGTGCGATTGCGCCTCCTCGCGAGCCATCGGTTTTTCCTTGTTGTTTCGTTCGTTCTTCATGAGCTAAAACCCTAGTATATTGCATGAAGTTTATAACATGATTTGAACGTGAAATATAGTGAGGTAATTGGCATTGACACCGTGTTGTTACAATTTTGAAAATGTGATGTTAATTGACTTGATAATGAACTTGGTTGAAAGAGGAACTAGAACAAATGATAGGAATAGAGACTTAATCTTATGAAAATGTGAGCATGTTGAAATGTCTTATACTAAAATATAGAAATTGATACTTGTGAATTAGAAGAGTTTGTATGTTATGTGTGAACCATAGATGTAATAAGGCATTGTAGAAAATCTTGATTAAAAGAAAGGATTGAGATCTTAAATTGAGAAAAAATAAGCATAATGTGAGCTAGATGGATAGTTATGAAATTAATTCCATAAGAAGAGTATGATAGATTTTGTTGAAATGTGAATTAAATTAATCATGATGTGATGTAATAATGACTATGTGGTTCATGAACGTATAGCTTATTTATGTGTTGTGATTAATGTGTTAAGGAAATCGCGTTGGGCAAGATTTTGCTTTCGAGCAGCCGCCGCACAATCAAAATCAGTAAGAAAATAAGGTGGGCTTTCTTTATAAAAACTATAAAGTATGCAAGTATTTCCTTTTCAAAATATGAAAATGTTTTGTTTAAAATGATTGTTATGCCAAAACTATTTTGTGGATCATATTTATACCTCTGAAGCCAGACGTAGTTGGTCAGAGATATGGGACATCAACAAAATCAACCAAGGTTATAAGCCTTGAGCAGTTTTTGACTGATTTGCGAGCTCAAGACGATTGATATCCTTGTGTTGCAAGTACCGTGAGCTTAACCTCTGGTATGTCAGTACTGATGGTTTAAATCCCCAGATGAATTATGTGTAGAGTGGATCAACCGCGGGTTGACACTCAGGGGCTATAAGGGTGGCTTAAAAGTCGATTGGATCTCGTTGTGTTTTGCCCGAGATCAGTGCACTTCGATGACAGTGGTTGAGTGGACTATGCCATTCCCAGCTGTACATCGTGACTTTGAAGTAGGTCTGCTTCCAAGCCACACCTTTAAATAGATCATGACCACACAAGAAAAATGTTAACTCTGCAGAGTATATGAAACTGTTTTATAAGCATGAGTGGATTTCCAAAGTAAAACCTCATGTCTTATCAACTAAATGGCATAACAATTCATATTGTATTGTTTTCGGGTGTGTGTTCACTGGGTACACGGTATACTCAGCCCTTGCATGTTATTTCTAAACATGTAAATAAAAGCTCGGAGCAGTGGAGGAGGCAGCAGGAATGTGTGAGCAGTCCAAATAAGAGCTAGATCCTGAAATATGTATCCTCATATACATATCTCCACTATGCAAATCTTCGCTGCGATGAACCTCTGAAAACCAAACTTCCCCTTGTTTTGTACATGTCTATCGCGTTGCTTTTGAACTCAACTAAATGATGGTTATTTTGTATGAACTTAAACTCTATCACCATCCTTTTGAATGTCAGCTTCCAATTAAACTTATTCATTATATTATCTTGAATGAGAAATCTTGAGAGATCAACCCGTCGCACTCTCATAAGTCGGGAAAGATAAATGGGAGCGTGACATTTGTTGGGTAAATCAAATCTAAATGTTCCACTTTGGAGAAACGATGAATGGTTTCCTTGTATATAAAAGTCCACATAACTCCATTAGTATGATGCCTTTTGGGGAGTGGTGTCCCAAAAATATAACCGTGAGGGCTTATGATGCTCAAAGCGGATAATATCATACTAATGTTGGAGTTAACGGTCCCAACAAATGACGTCGTTTGTGGGAAAGGGAGCCCACGAATGCACATGTTCGAGCGAGAATTGGGGGCTGAATTTGTGGTGGACTCTGGTGTGGTAAAACTGAGCTTGGAGGACTCGGGTATGATGGTGGGAAGCCCCTTGTGAGTGCCGATGCGAAAGAGAGTAGCATGGATTGGGTATCGATACGATGAGATCGCTTGATGGGAGGCCATGGGTATATGGTTCTTCGACGAGAAGTCACGAGAATGTGGTTCATTTGGTTTGAGGGGAGAATTGTTGGGTATATCAAATCTAAATGTCTCTTATTGGAGAAACAAGGAATGATTTCCTTGTATATAAGAGTTCACATAACTCCATTCGTATGAGCCCTTTTGGGAAGTGGTGTCCCGAAAATAAAACCGCGTCCGCGAGGACTTGTAATACCTAAAACTAAAACGAACAATATCATATTAATGTCTAAATTAACAGTCCCAACAACATTAAAATGTTTTCATTTCGATTGAAATGCTCTAATTTTGATCACAAATCGTATTTCGATCGAAATTTATTGAGATGTTTTATATGTGTCACCAAAAACACAATATCTCATAAAAGACTCGCTAGGTTTTGATTCAATTTAGGAAGTGCAAAATTTATCGTTTTTTTAAGATTCATATTAATGCACGACTCAAAAAGATATTTAGCAATTTGTTTGTGAGTTTATTTTATTTATTTATGAACCAACATAATGGTAAGAAGATGCCAAATTGGCAATTTGAGAGCTGCCCCACTAGTTGAATTGGGCCGCATTAAAGCCCAAAAAGCCCAATTATTCTGCTTTTGGCAATCATCTCCATCAACGGTTCATATCGAAGCGTGCATCCCACGCTCCGTGTAGATTCGTGTTGCAATCAGAGAAAATCGAAAACATGAACCGCCAACTATATCCATTGCGGTTCATCGCTGTATATTTTCTTACTGACACATTTACCCCTATATCTTCCTCATATTCCCCATTTGGCCACATAGACTATTTCATCTATATATATGTACACGAACACTCCATTTTGACAAATTCGAAATCGTTTTCGCCATGTCCTTCCACCAGATCGTCTGAGTGATCGAATTAGGGTTTCAGGATTTGTAGTGTTTACACTCTTCTGCTCTTGATTTCCTCGGAGTTGAGGTTGCCGTATTCCGATTCCTCTCTTTTCTTTTCTTTTCCTTTTTTTTTCTTTTCAAAACTCGATTTGAGGTCGGTGATTTGAATTCTAGCTTGGTGGAAGACGATGGGGAGTCCGGAGAAGAATGAAAATAAAGGGGGGTTCTTCGCTGCCATGTCGTCAGGGCTGTCGATGTTCAGCAACGCCATGCAAAGATCCGTCAACGGGTATATACGTATATATGTTAACTGATCATGATAATTCGTTCCGGTTGCTAGATAGTTCTTGTTTTCGAATGTGGTTTTTCCATTTTATTTTGTTTTTCACGAGTGATGGATTGTTTGGAACTGTGGAGAGTAAAACTTTAATGCGGTTTTGATGGTGTGGGCGTGATGTGAATCATGGTGCTAAAATTTCTGATAATTCAGTTTTTAGTTGATCGATCGATTGATTTATGGATTGAAGAATGAGTGCTTAGTTCAGTGTGTTCAACTGTTTTGCGCTCCCAGCTCTATGGAGTAAGATAGGTACATAACTACACGTGAATAAAATATGGGCTCTGCATCAAACACTGTTGGGAGCATAAACATACTATCTGTTGGCTCCTCTTCTGCTTTTTCATTACCTCGATCTTAGATATTACTATCCATGCATGCAAAGGAAACAATACTCTTCTCTCTCAAAAAAGAAAAAAAAAAAAAAAAAGGGAAACAATTCCATTAGATTTAACCTTTAGACCTTTTATATTTTATTGTAACCCAAGACATCTAATCTGCAATAAAGTTAGCTAAGTAGTCCTGTTATATAAATTAAGGTAACTTTGGCTATTGTAGTTCCCTGTTATTATTTATTCTTTCCCTCCATGAGATTGTTATTATTTTAAGCATGTCTTTCTATGCTGTCATCAGATTGCTTGGCGAAGGGGTGGAGGTTATAAATCCTGAAGGAGGAAAAGAAGATGCGGAAGAGGAAGCTCAGAGAGGAAGATGGAAGCAGGAGGTTGGTCTTCTTGTCATTATATGTGTTTTCTTGACTAAGAATTGATGCCAACTAGGTGGTTTTTCTTCTTTATCTGTTTAAGCCTATTAAAGCCTGGATACATAGAAAGAAGGTCAAGGGTTAATAGAATTGTTGTTGAAGTTTTTGTGATGTTGAATGCATTTTTAACTGTTGGCCAGTTTTAGACATTTCTGACACAGTTCTTTATGTATTCATGAAAATTGATCTCAGTACGTGGAACAATTTTGAAATATTAGCATATTGATTTTAGTGCAATTAGAGCCTGACACGCTGAAGTTGAGCCTCACTAACATTTTCTTTTACTTGTAGTGTATTTGTATCAGTTCTCATATTTTATGCATGTGGTTGCTCTCACTTTCTGTATACATGATAGTTGATGTTATGTGCTTGCTATGTTGCATGCTTGAATTCTGATACAATTCTTTTCTTCAAAGGATAGGGATAGTTACTTTAAAATGATGCAAAAATATATTGGTTCTGATGTCACATCAATGGTGACTCTCCCTGTCCTCATATTTGAGCCAATGACAATGCTTCAGAAAATGGCAGAGGTTTGTCAATTTTCCTTGTATGCTCGTCTTATATAATATGCTTTTTTCTCTTGAACTGAGCCTTTTGCAATTGTTATGGCAGTTAATGGAGTATTCGTACCTTTTAGATCAGGCAGATAAATGTGATGATCCCTACATGCGAATGGTGTATGCTTGTAAGTAATTTTAGTGATGACTGAATGTTTTGCTATAACAAAATATTTTTGGAAATTCTATGATGCACTTATGCATTAATTTTTGCTATTTTATGCAGCATCATGGGCTATATCTGTTTATTATGCCTACCAACGTACTTGGAAGCCTTTTAATCCAATTCTTGGTGAAACTTATGAAATGGTCAACCATGATGGAATTACATTTATCTCAGAGCAGGTTACTTAGCATCTATGATTCTTTTGTTTCACAATCTAGTTCTACATCATTTTCTTGATTTCTTCATCAGTGTCCTAATTAATGCTTGAAACTCATCTACTGTTTTAGGTCAGTCATCATCCTCCCATGAGTGCAGGTCATGCTGAAAACGAGCATTTCACATATGATGTGACATCTAAGTTACGTACAAAATTTTTAGGCAATTCAGTTGATGTCTACCCTGTTGGAAGGTAAACTTTGCTGTTTTTTCCAGATTGTTATGATGCATTCCCAGTGGATGATGTGGAGATTTCAGTTTTGGTCTTGTTAATACACTGATTTGACATGAATGTGATTTATTTGAAATCTATACATCATCTCCGATGCAGAACGCGTGTGACTCTAAAAAGAGCTGGTGTTGTCCTGGACTTAGTTCCTCCTCCAACCAAAGTTAACAACTTGATTTTTGGACGAACCTGGGTAGACTCACCAGGAGAAATGGTTATGACAAATTTGACTACTGGGGACAAAGTTGTTCTCTATTTTCAACCTTGTGGTTGGTTTGGGTATGTAAACATAATTTCATTCTCCTTTTGTCCCTTGACCATCATTGGCTGTATCCTTATGTGGTTTTCCCTCTATTGATTTATGATTAGCTGCTTTCATTTTATGATATTTATATTCAGCTATCTTTTCTAATGATTCGATCCCCTGGTCTTTTGCTTACCTCTAGTTTTACTCATGGTTCATGTATGTTAAATTAGATGATTACTGATCCTAACATATGAAAGAAGATATTACAAGTTGTACTTTTAGAAAGGAACGGACAATTTAATAATTCACACAATTTGCTGATTTCTTTAATTTTTCAATAAAAATATTAAAATTGCAAAGCATCCGGGTAATTATTTTTTATAATGAATCTCTCCAAATGCTTAGCGATTGAGGAGTTGTAATATACTGGTAGTTAAGATAAAATTCTGATAGATCCCGAAAATGTCCCCTACAACTTGCCTATATTATTGATGTTTGCCATCTTAGTCAATAATTTTTACTGCTTTTCATGACATCTAATCTTTAGAGTGGTCATCTATCCTTTTTCAGGAAAAAACAATTTTACACTGTTTCTGATGCTTTTATGACCATTTTGGGTGCAGAGCTAATAGATACGAGGTAGATGGATATGTCTATAATTCTGACGAGGAACCTAAGATTCTCATGACTGGAAAATGGAGTGAATCCATGAGTTATCAACCATGTGATCAAGAAGGGGAACCTCTTCCTGGCACAGAATTGAAAGAGGTGAATATCTGATACTCAACGAGTGAGATGCTTGACATGATTTCTTTCTTGGGTTATTCTCGTACTGTGTGTATTTTATATTTCGTATTCTTGGACATTAATAAGGGACAGCGTGGTGACTGAAATATTATGTTTCTTAAAATTGATTAGATACCCTAGCAATATGCTGTTTTTACATATGTATGTACGTGTATTATAATCCTCATTCTTCAAGCTATAATGCAGCTAATGCTTTTTCGAGTATCAGTAGTATGCTGGTGAAAAATGTTATGAACGCATTTGAACGTATTTTTTTTATGTTGTTTCAATTGAGATTGTTGTGTTCTTTATAGTTTGTATGCTCTTGAGTTGTGGACCTGAGTGCTTGTTACCTAACCAGAAACATTTATATAGGTGTGGCATGTGGCAGAAGCTCCGCCAAATGACAAATTTCAGTTCACACACTTTGCACATAAATTGAACAGCTTCAATACTGCACCCAAGAAACTGTTGGCATCAGATTCACGATTACGCCCTGATAGGTGGGCTCTTGAGAAAGGTGACCTATCCAAGGCTGGTTCTGCAAAGAGCAGGTTAATTTCTCCCCTCCCCCTGTTCTCAGTCTGCTATTTCTTGCCTTACACATGCATTTTCATGTTGAGGATACATGACATTATTATTATAGAAACTAAGCAACGAATTCCAACCCTTTAGTTGATGTTGGAATTCTTGATATAAAATAATAATAACTGCATACACTACACCCTAGGCCTATCACCAGTTTCATAAGTTGAGTTGCTGGGAATATCATATCTGGGCCCTACTCAATCTGATCTCATTCTAAAGCTATTTCTGGATTTTGATATTCACTCAAACCTGAGTGTGGAATTCGTATTTGTTGCAATTTCCCCTAATCCAAATGCAACCCAAAGTAAATAAGTAAGTTTTTGTGGTTGCGCAACAATTGATTTGAGTTGGAAAGTTTATTTCTTCACTTTGGTGTGATTGTTTAGCTTGGAGGAGAGACAAAGAGCTGAAAAGAGAACCCGAGAAGCAAAGGGTGATAACTTCGCACCAAAATGGTTTGATAAGACGGAGGAAGTTGCAACGACACCATGGGGGGACTTGGAAATATACCGTTTCAATGGGAAGTACACAGAGCATCGAAATGTCGTTGACTCTTCTTCAGACGCCATTGTGAGCATGGAGGATGTTGAGTCCATAGAATTTAATCCCTGGCAATACGCTGACTTGGCGGATTGATTGATTGGTGTTGGTGTTGGTGTTGGTGTTGGTTTGGACATGTTTTTGTGTGATGTAGAATGAATTATAGGTGTGGGTTTATGGTTTGTGTACAAGTTGTAACCCTACTTTTATTTATAATAACGAGTAAGTTTGATGGATATGGAGGTACAATTTTGTTAACTTATGTTTTTTTTTTCCATGATGAATGTTTGTTTTAATTTGTATGCAAAAGAGATGGCTGTTTCCATGTGACTAGAAATTAATAATTTGAAAAAGGTAGGTTCCGAAATGAAAAATAGAAATCTCTATCTTTATATGTAAGCTCCAGCTTATTGGGGGGTAGAATTTTGGGCCAATCATGATGAAGAAAGGAAGTAGAATTGGAATTGGGGCTGCATCTGCATGCCAGTCTTTGTCAGTCACCATGTGCTCTTAAAACTGTTGCCCACAATTCATATGGCCTGAAAATGACTCACTACACAAGTATGAGAGAGAGAGAGAGAGATTCTTTTTCATCAAATATCTTACTAAAGGAGTTAGTCATTAAGTTTACCCCAACCAAATGAGATCTTGATTAGTAAATGACTTCAGATAGGAGTGAATATGATGTATAAATAGGTGCACACATGGTATTTGACTTGTAATATTTTTTAATGAGGTTTGCAAACTAAGCTTTAATTCAATTGTAAGAGCTCTTTGGAGCATATGAACAACACATTTTGAAGAAATCACTGAATCTAATCAAAGTATGACGACTCGATTGCAATAAAAAAACAAAAATCGTTTTAAAAAATTATTACTCCTGTTTTAAGAATGACCCCACCCCATAAACCTTATCTCTCCGTTTACGCCGTTACGTCGTCTTGGCCTCCCACTTCACGTGTCACCTTATCACTGTCACCTTCCTTTTCCATTCTTAGAATTGGATTTTCAATTTGTTCCGTCTCAAGATAATTCCCAAGCCAAAAAGCCTCCAATCATGTCCAGTCTTGATGCCACATAGGATTTAAAAATCATATTTAAATTCTATCAATATACTATCATGCCACCTAGGATTTCAATTATATCTATACCTTTCTTTTAACATTTATATAAAAGCTCATACCACTATCTCAAATCAATATAAGATATTTAATACACCCCCAAATTGCGGATAGCATGAATAACATGAAGTCAATTTAATTTTAAATCGTTATTAAGGTATCCATAATTTAAATAAGGTTTACTCGCATTACTCAGAGAATGATGCTTTAGCATTCTGTAGAAATTTATACTAATATTATTTTAATTCTATCGTGTAATTTACAACGTATAAGTAATCATGAAACATTGAAATGTAGTAAAACTTTTGAGGTTGATCCAAAGGATGGCAGGGGAATCTTTGGTAGATATATGCAGACACAAACAACTCAGATAGCTCGTGAAATCAGATCTACATCCACATGCTGATGCTACAAATAACTAATTAAACTATATATGGCCATCATTATATTCTCGTTTCCTCCTATAAATAAAAGAATCAATTAATGTGTAGTACAAAATATATACAGTATTTATGTTAATGAATGATGATTCTATGAAGTGCATGTTTGTTTAGCATTAATGTATTTGTTTGAAGGAAATTAAAGAAGAGAGAGTTTGTACTAAGTTTTAGTTAAACCACAGGTGTGTTTATTGGTTAGGCATGAGAGTCTGGTGAGTTTTAAGGCAAATCTCAACCGAAAAAACAGTTACTATTTTGTTGGGATTTTAATACAAACCTCCCCTCCTTACAAATCGGATACCTTTGGTAATAACAAAATTTAAAGAAAACTCATATCCTAAATTTGAAACTTCAAAACAAGTGGAACCCCACAAATAATCTTTATTTATTTATTTTTATTATTATTATCCATATTTTTTTTGATTAAAAAACCCGAAAAATAAATTGAGGGACGCGAAATTAAGACAAGAAATTTTTAAAGAAAATTCCCTCGCTTGGTGACCCAACGTTTTTCTCGATGTGTAGAGGAGGAAGGACCGCAGGATTCACATCTTACTTCCACGTGGCAGAATCAGACGCTGTCTATGGCCCAAGGGAGAACTGGTCTCCAGGCAGTTCTTTGCGGTGACCTTCTTTACCCGGTCGCACTTACCGATGGAGCCGGTGACAGGGGTCAATGGTATAAGAGTTGGGGTTTAAGCTATGGTGTGGAGGGGGTGGTTTTCACAGGGTTTTTGGCTATCTTTTTCGACGGAAAGAAAAATAAAGGATAAATGAACACACAATATAGGGGAAATGAGGGAGATTGAGTGAAATTCTTGATCTGTTTTGGGATTGTGGATTGTGCAAAATGGATTAGATGATTTGGGTTGTTGAAGATTGAAGATGGGTTGTTTTTAGAATGAAAAAGTTTTGATCTTGCGTCGTTGGTGGTGTAGTTGTCTGAAATTATTCACGGGTTTTGCTTGCGGAAGAAAATGGTGTGAGAATTGAAGATAATTCATGGTGGCATGATGGAAATTTTGGTTCTTTGAAGGTGAGATGATCAGATTTTTTTGGGGTGCTTCTGTTTGTAGTTTGGTAAAGTTGAAGGTTTTGGTTCAGGATTTTTTCGAAAGAAAATCTAGGAAAATTGAAGGGAAAATCAGAAATCTTGATTTTGCATTTATATGGTGGATGGTGTTTCATTTTTCTCATTCCTCTTTCCATTCTTCAGTTACTTCCTCTCTTCATGTTCTTGTGCATACTTTAAATCTTCATCTACGTAATTCTTTTCCTGAAATTTTGGAAGTTTCTGATCTGGGTTTTTACCGTGCAATACACATTTCATTCTTTTTTTTTTTTTCCTGATATGAATCAAGGCTAACGATCTCGGTTCTTGAGATTTTGGTTTTAAACCATTGATGAAAGTTTTTTCCTTAAATTTTTTTGTCTTGTCCCCCTTTGGCTGTGGATCATGAAGTGATAACTGCCGGCATAAGCATAAATATAGCAATTTCCTTGAAAAAAATGCATGTATATTCAAATGCTGTTGAAATTCTTGTAACTTGGGGGTTTTGTGGGGTTACTTCTCTTTTGTGTGTCCCCTCTATGAATTTCTTTCCTTATCATTTCCTTTCTCCATACTTTCTTCTTTTGCCTGCAATTAAGAAGGCGCAAAAAGTAATTGCATCGGTTGTGTCTGTTCTTAGATTGAACACTGCTGCTTTAAAGTTTGAGATCGTTTTTGTAATCCGTCATGAGAATACATGATTTTCTGTTAACCTTGTGATGTTAGTCTATATTTTGTCAATTTGCTTTGGTTTCTTTTGGTAAAAAGCCCAAGTTTTTTCAGTTGAATCTTCTGTAAGGAGTCTGGTTTGTCTTCATCAATTGTAGACTGCAAATAGATCTAAGCCATCGATCTGCATTTGATAGATACCAAACTTTCCTCGTGTTTTTTTTTTCCATTGTTGACAATGCTTGCATGAACTCCTGGAATTTATGTTTGAATTGTATTAAAGGATCTGGTAATAATCTATTAGTTTATTTCCTCAAATTCTCGACAAATTTTAGTCAGTTCTGGTTTGGCTTCTTAGTTCTTAGCATTCTTTAAGATGGCCTGGCTGTGTGCTGGACCGGATCCTCTTCTGCGCGGCCTCTTTGCTATTTGGAGTCAGCTGAAATATCTCTCTCTCTTTTTTTTCTTTCTTTTTGCTATTCTTTTTGTGACCAGTTGAAAGTTGATATTTGTCTCATATGCATGGACTCTATAACATTATTCCATATCTATACCATCATTACTCTAGACTGTTTCCAAACTTGATTTTTCCAAAACTTCTGTTTGAATCTTATGCATCACCTGTATTTAATTTTGACATTATTTTGAGCTATCCACAGGTGTTTTGCTCTTTCTTGTTGTATTGGGGTATGTTGTAATCGAGATTCGGAGACTGGTCTTCCTGCTTTATGAATGTATGGCATTACAGAAGAGATTAGACTATGGATTTAATGGCTATCAATTGCCTCCCACTCCTCGAGCTGCCAGATCGGCTAGGGTAATCCGACTCCTGAGTTTCTGTCACTATGGTAATGGTCTTTCTGTCAAGCCATGCCTAACTCCCCCCCCTCATTTTCTTGTTGTAGAGGAGGAACTTGTTTAAGAGAAAAGCTGATTCCAACCAAATGTGTGCATTCGATTTATTAGCAACCGTGGCTGGAAAGTTACTCTTGGATGGCGAAAATCCGCCATCTGCAACTACATCTTCTCGAAAAGAGCATCCTGCGAATGTTGGGAAGGAAGAAAAGGATGAACACAAGTCATTGGAACGAGATTGTTATGAGAGGAACTTTCTCTTTACTGAGATTGTCTCTGAGGCCCCCAATCCTAATTCTTGTACAAACGAACTTGCTTGCAGCCAAAATGATGTAATCTCAAGGCCGGCGTCTGGTATAACATCTTCCGATTGCTCGGAGAAGATTGGTCCTGCAGAACAACTGGTCAATGATGACTGCAAGCTCAGCCTTGGGATTCCTGCTCCAGTAGATGTTGAGTCATCTGGTCTTAGACTATCTGCTAACTCTGTGCCAGAGGACGAAAGTAGGAAAAACGTAAAATCGGATTCTGCAAATATTAGGAACTTGTCGATAAATAATAAGGTTTCTCTGTGCAGTTCAGGGCATCCTGAGGAACCAGACAGAAAATCTTCTGCATTAGTGTGTTCAGTTGATAGTGTAAAGTTTCCCTTTAGTAGGGACCCCGCTCGTGGTGGTTCCTTACCCGGTAACTGGGAGAATGTAAAGTTAGTTACTAGAGATGATGACGATAACTCCTCGGAGTGCATTGAACCCAGAATCAGAAATAAGGTCTTCAAGCCACCTGGAGACCCTAGATTTAGAAAGCACCTAGCTCTCAAGCATTGCAAAGTAACTGCGAGCGCGAAGGATGATGAAGGCTTTACGGGTGAGCTGCAACTGACTGTGATATGTTTTTTAGCTGATCAATGATGATTTCGTATCGTAGTAAAAGTCTGATCCTTGTGCAGAAAGATGCAATTATCTCAACAGGAAGAATGGTTTTAAGCGCCAAAGGTCTCTCAGAGATTATCCTTTTAAAAAGAGGAAGCTTTATGAGTGTAGCTCAGTTGCTAACTCTGATGAAAGCATCACCGGTGATGGAATGTTTAGAGTGTCCGAAAATGGCGCGAATGAAGATGAACTTGGATATGTTCCACCACTGTCAGGAGGTTAGTTTCTTGTCTTATCTCCCTTCAAACAGGTCAAGATACACAATCTAAGTTTTAGACTCAACCAGTAATGGATTGATGGACTCAAAATGCAGCAAACGCCGCCCCAACTTCCGTAGCTGGAGCATATGCTTCCTTCCACTCCAGAAACAGCCAAGGTATAATAAATTTGCATGTGATCTTCTGTGGCTTGAGAGAATGTCCAACACTCAGTCAAATGTTTTTTTTGCTCAGTGAAGCTTAGAATCAAGTCCTTCAGGGTTCCAGAGTTATTTATCGAGATTCCTGAAACCGCGACAGTTGGTTCGCTGAAGGTACTGATCATCAACCTACATTTCTGACTAGCATTGCTGAAACTTCACATAATAAATGGCTTCAATATCTTGCAGCGTATGGTTATGGAAGCTGTGAACACAGTGCTTGGCTCTGGATTGCGTGTCGGGCTACTGCTTCAGGGGAAGAAGATTAGAGATGATAGTAAAACATTGGTGCAGACTGGGATTTCTCATGATAACAAGATGGATACCCTTGGATTCACCCTTGAGCCCAGCCCGGCTCCTGCCCCGATGAGATCGTATTCAGAAGATTGCCCGGGCCAACTACTGCGCGACAATCCTCAACCACTGGCCAGGTATTCTTTGATTTGCCGCCTCCTTCCTTCTCTTGAGAAGGAATGATGAAGCAAGCCACTTTGCTTGGTGTTTTACCAGGTATCCGCCTGCTCCTACCATCACCCAAAATGCTGTTCAAGAGAGGAATCGAGATACTCATTCAGATCATCATGGGAGTTTCAACAAGTTAATCGAAAGCGATCATGACTCGGTTCCTTCTCCTGGCACGTCGTTGCAGAGAAGCTCAGAATCGAAGGCACTGGTCCCTGTACCTACAATGAAACATGATGCACTAGCAGTAGTGCCTATGCGGAAATCTAAGCGATCCGAGTGTACACAGCGACGGATACGCAGGCCCTTCACTGTTGCTGAGGTGGAAGCTCTAGTTCAGGCTGTGGAGAAGCTAGGAACTGGAAGGTATATTATTTTTTGAGTAAACAATTTGATGAAAAGATGGCTGAAAGTGCATGCATTTTCTGCAGATGGCGTGATGTGAAACTGAGAGCTTTCGACAACGCAAAGCATCGAACATACGTGGATTTGAAGGTGACTATGCATACACAGACACATACTTGAAGAACATTGTTAGAACTGAGTTGATTTGGTAGCTTATATGGTTGTTTGTTGCAGGATAAGTGGAAAACGCTGGTGCACACAGCCGGAATATCTCCGCAGCAGAGGCGGGGCGAGCCGGTGCCGCAGGAGCTGCTGGACAGGGTGTTGGCGGCTCATGCTTACTGGTCTCAGCAGCAGCCCAAGCAGCAGCACCTCAAGTCCCACCCTCATACTTGCCTTCTTCTATGAGAACTGCTCTTCCCTCTCTCTCTCTTTCTCTTTTCTATTCTGTGATTAATACAATATACTACTGCTAGTGCTATGTAAAAAAATGAGTGTGTCAACTGTCAATTACTTTTTTATGTAATATTTCTACTTGTAAATGTGTTGCAGAATAAGAGCTACTGTTTGTATGAAACTGCCATTCTTTTAATGTGAAGCAGAAGCTACCTCTCTCTTGTCTTTTATCTTCATTATTAATTTGTTGAATGAGATAATAATAATAAAAGTTTTGACCAGTTTTAATCATTTTGGGATCACAGTGGTTGGCTGCCATGAAAAATTCCTTCAACACGGACTTGCCAAAAAGCAACTCTTAATTAGCCACACCCCCTTCAACTCCATTATATTTACAGAGCACCCCCTGATAAATAAGAAAAATGTGAAATTATATAATATAGTATTTACTTTAGTATTGTTGCGGGTGAAAAATAGGGCATTAAATGTATTGTTCCACACGACAATTACTCCTAACTTACAACTCCTAAAAGCTAAGATAATGAACTAAAAGGGATATTTAAAGATAGAGAAAAGTAAAGTCAGGATAAAGTGTTTTAACTTTATTGATTTGAGATTTGCTTGTTTTTAATACATGTTTGAAGAGTTGTAAGTTAGGAGTAATTGTCGTGTGGAATAATACATTTAATGCCCTATTTATAGTATCTAAAAGGCAAGCTGACACCCATTCCTAATATAAAGGTTCTTTTGAGCTGAAACATCTTTAGGTTCCTCCAAGTGGTGTAGCTAAACCAGTTTGATGCAATAATTGAGTCGAAATTATTAGAGTAGATATGCATTCAAAAGATATACAATATATTTGTAATTATGTATATCTCCAAAGATCTATTTATATCTTGTAAAACTCTATATATATATGATCAATAATACAACAATTCTTGAGGCAAATATTATTGATCTATCATAGTATCAGCTTAACATCGATCCATACCTTCCCTTCGCCAATCTCTCCCTCCCATCTCCCGTCCCTCTCTCTCTCAATCATGGTCGACACAGCCGATGCAGCCGTCGATCCTCTCCCTCTTTCTGCACTTGTCCATATGATCACCATAAAATTATCTTCATTCAATTATCTTCTATGGCGTGGTCAGCTTGTTCCACTTCTCTCTTGCCAAAATCTCCTCGGCTATGTCGACGGCTCGACTTTGTCTCCTCCGACTACTCTCATCACTGTTGCGGGCGTCTCCTCTACTAATCCTGCTTATTTGCTTGACGTCAACATGATCAACATTTACTCAACCTCCTCCTGTCCACCCTCACCGAAGAAGCCATGGCCAAAACCCTCGGTTGCGCGTCCTCTCGATCGTTGTGGCTTGCTCTTGAGTCCGCCTTCAGTTACAAGTCCAAGACTCGTGAAATCCAACTGAAAGACGACCTTCAGCTTATGAAGAAAGGCTTTCGTTCTGTCGAGGACTATGGTCAACATGTCAAAGCAATCTGCAATCAACTTGCAGCCATTGGTCGTCCAGTCGATGATACGGACAAAGCGCATTGGTTCCTTCGTGGACTGGGCCCTCCTTCGTTAATTTTTCCGCAGCGCAGATGGCGCTTCCCATTATTCCTTCCTTTAGTGTTGTATAACGATGACAATTTGGCACACGAATTAAAGACAAGAAAATAAAGAACACAAGATTTACGTGGTACGGTACAGGGTATTTTGGGAATTTTACACCTTGTAGGGTTTTAGTATAAATACATGATATGTTGATGTATTTGAGATATGCGCTGTGCTCCTCTCGCTACGCTCGCTCCGCTCCGCTCGCCGCAGGCATCTGCCTGCCTCCTTCCTTTGTCAATATATGAGCCATACTAACAAATCTCCACCTTGGCGAATATATCACCTCCTTAGGACAACACAATAGCGAGCATCCCTGCGAGAACACACCAAGCAGGCCGGGGGTACCATGCAACTCTAGCATGCAGAAACATTCAACAAATCCAAGCAATGCTTGAATTTGTCAGAAGTAACAGCCTTAGTCAACATATCAGCAGCATTCTCTTCAGTATGAACCTTCTCCAACTGAATATCACCTGAAGCAATCCATTCCCTGATCTTATGGAACCTCACATCAATATGCTTCGTCCTAGCATGATATACTTGATTCTTAGCCAAATGAATGGCACTCTGACTGTCACAATGCAATAGAACTCCACCTTGCTGAACACCCAACTCTCTAACCAATCCAGCAAGCCACACTGCTTCCTTTCCTGCTTCTGCTAAAGCAATATATTCAGCTTCAGTTGTAGATAGAGCAACTATAGGCTGAGTAGTCGACCTCCAACAAATAGGCCCTTCACCAAAAGTAAAAACATACCCAGTGGTAGATCTCCTATCATCCAAGTCCCCAGCATAATCAGAATCTACATATCCTATAATAAAAGGATCCATCCGCTGATCTCCAAACACAATACCATGCCCCGTTGTACCCTTCAAATATCTAAAAATCCACTTGACTGCCTCCCAATGTTGTTTACCCGGCCTAGACATATACTTGCACACTTGACCAACAGCATGAGCTAAATCAGGACGAGTACATACCATGGCATACATCAAACATCCAACAGCATTGGCATAAGGTATCTCCACCATATCCTGAATCTCCTTATCCGATTTAGGGCACTGATCAAAAGACAGCTTGAAGTGGTTTGCCAATGGAGTGCTCACCGGTTTTGATTTATCCATCCCAAACCTCTGCAGCACCTTCTCCACATAACCTTTCTGAGATAACCACAGCTTCTTTGATCCTCTATCTCTGTGAATCTCCATCCCAAGAATCTTCTTCGCAGCCCCTAAATCCTTCATCTCAAATTCCAGACTCAAAAGGTTTTTCAGATCAACAATATCACGCATATTCTTAGCAGCAATAAGCATGTCATCAACGTAAAGTAACAGAAAAATACAAGAACCATCACCAAGGCTCTTAGTATAAACACAACAATCAAACTCACAACGCTTGTAGCCAATCTTCACCATATACGCATCAAACCGTATATTCCATTGCCTCGATGCTTGCTTCAAACCATACAAGGATTTCTTCAACCTGCAAAATAAATGCTCCTTCCCCGGTTGAACGAAACCCTCTGGCTGCTGCATGTAAATAGGCTCCACGAGATCACCATGCAAGAAAGCAGTCTTCACATCCATCTGCTCCAAGTGCAAATCCCGACTAGCCACCAATGCAAGTACTGCCCTAATTGAAGTATGCCTGACCACAGGGGAGAATGTCTCATCATAGTCAATCCCCTTCTGCTGTGAATATCCTTTGGCCACTAATCGAGCCTTGAACCTTTCCCCTCCTTTTTCTGTTACTGATGACTTCCTTGTCTAAATCCATCTGCATCCAATAGCCTTCTTCCCTTTTGGAAGAACATCCAGCTCCCATGACTGATTCTTGTGCACAGAATTCATCTCTTCTTCCATTGCAGCTTTCCACCTGTCTTTATTCTCACAAGAAACTGCTTCCTGAAAATTATGAGGATCCACACTAGTAACATTAAGAGCAAATGCTTCCACATCCTCATAACCAAACCTGACTGGAGCTTGTATATTTGTACGTCTCACTCTATCCCGAGCTAACTTATAGCTCTCCTGCGCATCAGTTGCGCCGCCATCATCATGAATAATATCATCAGGTGCAGAACTCGAACTCTCTCCTTTATCAGAAACTGTTGGAATGTGATCCAACTCCACCTCCACCTGCACCTTATCTTCATATGACTGCAGCATCGACTTCTCATCAAACACAGCATCTCTACTGATCACCACCTTCTGCTCAACAGGATCCCAAAACTTGAATCCCTTCACACCTTTCTTATAGCCCAGAAAGATGCACTTCTTCGATTTCGCATCAAGTTTTGACCTCTTATCAGAAGGAATAAGAACATAAGCAGGACAACCAAAAAATTTAAGATGATCAAAACTAACATCATTTCCTGTCCATAATTCTTCTGCAACCTTGCCATCCAAAGATGCACGCGGCGATCTGTTTATCAAGTAGCACGCCATATTCAAAGCCTCTGCCCAGAACTTCTTCGGCAGACCTGCATTCAGCCTCAAACATCTTGCCCTCTCATTCAACGTCCTATTCATCCTTTCAGCAACGCCATTCTGCTGTGGTGTTTTACGCACTGTGAAGTGCCTCTGAATCCCATGCTCCTCACAGAACTACTGAAACTTCGTGTCTTTATACTCAGTACCATTATCAGACCTCAAATACTTGATTTTTCTCCCAGTTTGGTTTTCCGTCTCAGCCTTCCACAGCTTGAACTTAGCAAAGACCTCATTCTTATGCCTCATGAAATACACCCAAATCTTCTTCGAAAAATCATCAATAAAGGTCACATAGTACAAGGAACCACCCATGGACGCCACTCTGGCAGGCCCCCACACATCTGAATGCACATAGTCGAGAATTCCTTCTGTCTTCCGTTTCCCGGTCCCAAAACTAACTTTTGTTTGCTTGCCCAGAATACAAAACTTGCAAAAATCAAGTTTGCACGTTTTCACACCATGCAGAAGACCTCTTTTATGCAGCGCAACCATACCACTTTCACTCATATGCCCTAGACACATATGCCACAGCTTCGTGTTATCATCACACGACTCAACAGAATGAGCTTCCCCTACAACTGTATTCCCCAACAGCTTGTAGATATTTCCTGCTGTAATCTTCCCTTTCATCACAGTCAAAGCACCTTTAACTATCTTGATGGTTTCCCCATCTTCATCAGCTTTCATCAGAAAACCATTCTTGTGCAGAGTACCCAAAGAAATCAAATTCTTTTTCAAATCAGGGATATGTCGAACATCACACAACGTCCTCACGGTTCCATCATACATCTTAATTTTCACATCACCAATACCAACAATATTACAGCATCGATCATCACCAAGAAAAACGGAACCCGAGTTACCTGGTTTATATGTCGTAAACCACTCTCTGTTGGGAGTTATGTGATAAGAGCATCCAGAATCGAGAATCCAAGCATCAACATACTGCGCAGTCGAAATAGATAACATATCACCATCATTGCCATCCGAATTCTCATTCTGAACCATGTTGACAGACTTCGATGACCCATCCTCAGTATGTTTCTTCCACTTTGGACAATCCCGTTTGAAGTGCCCTCGTTCCTTGCACTTAAAGCACGTTACTGATTTCTTCCCCTGCGATTTGTCCCGCGACTTGGATCTGAAACCCCGATTTCCTGAGTTATCCCTCACCTGTTTTCTCCCACGATCCTGGTTACCCTTAATATACAAACTATCACCAGATGACGATTCTCCAGATTTCTGTTTCCTCTGGTTGTGAGCCAGCAACGCTGAAGTAATCTCATCAGTCTTGATCGTTTCTTTCCCATATGTAAGGGTAGTCACCATATGTTCGTATGAAGAAGGTAACGAACACAGCAAAATCATCGCCTTGTCTTCATCCTCAATCTTGACTTCGAGTGAAGCCAAATCTGTGATAACCTGATTGAAGATATTCACATGTTGCCCTAGATCGGACCCCTCCTGCATCTTCAGCCCGTATAACCTTTGCTTTAGATACAGTTTAGTCGTTAGGTTTTTCGACATAAATTGCGATTCCAGTTTCTTCCAGATCTCCTCCGCAGATTTGAGATGCATAACATGATACATAACTTCATCTGCAAGGCACAGCCGAATCGTCCCGGCCGCCCGTTCCTGCAGATCCTGCCAATCATCATCTGTCATCCCCGCAGGCTTATCTGCGCGCAGCCCTTTTTGAATCCCTTGATGCGCCAATAGATCTTTCACCCTTGTCTGCCATAATCCGAAATTGTCATGACCATCAAATTTCGAAATCTCGAATTTTGATCCTCCCGTCATCTCCGTCGCCCAATCAACCTGGCTCTAGATACCAATTGTTGTATAACGATGACAATTTGGCATACGAATTAAAGACAAGAAAATAAAGAACACAAAATTTACGTGGTTCGGCAATGTGCCTACGTCCTCTCGCTACGCTCGCTCCGCTCCGCTCGCCGCAGGCATCTGCCTGCCTCCTTCCTTTGTCAATATATGAGCCATACTAACATTTAGCGATTTGATGGCCAAGGCTGAGAGTTTCTCTCTCTTTCAGGACTCTCTACTATTCCTCACCTTCCTCGGTTGCCTTCTACAGTCAGCAATCGAGTACTCCTTCCAGCCGCGACATCTTTGGTCAAGGGCCATCTGATTCCCGTCCGCAATCTTCCCAAAATTGGAAACGTAGAGGTCGACGCAAAAATCAGCCACGCACTCAGTGTTGCCAAATTTGCAGGGTCGATGGTCATTATGCCACCAACCGTCCGCAAAGCTATGCTCCCCAACCGACCTCTCATCTAGCTGAAGCACTCGCCACGGGCTGTTCCCTCCCGTCCTCAGATCACTCGGACTGGTACATTGACACTGGTGCCTCGGCTCACATGACTCCTACTCCATCTACCCTTGACATTGTATCTTCCTACTCCGGTACGAATCAGGTGGTTGTAGGTAATGGACACAAGCTCCCCATCTCTCACACCGGTAACTTGACTCTCTCTTCATCTCTCTCACTTTCAGATATTCTTGTCGTTCCCGCCCTTACTAAAAATCTTTTATCTGATAGCAAACTAACCGCTGACTTACCTATTAATGTTCTTTTTTCCGATGCCTCTTTTATCATCCAGAACCGCGACACACGCCAAATTTTGGCCAAGGGTCATCTTAGAGCTGGTGTTTACGTGTTGGATGGAGATTCCTCAACTTTCTTTGCCACCACGTCCAAGAAACTTCTGACAGTTTCCATGGATTTGTGGCATGCTAGATTGGGTCATATTTCTCTTAGTCTTTATTTCATCTTAGTAAGTTAGGTCATATTTCTCTTTCTAGTCGATCTTTGTCTTATAATCTTTGTCGTTCTTGTCAAGTTGCCAAAAGAACTCGACTTCCTTTCCAGTTAAATGAAAAACGATCTTTGAATATTTTGATTTAGTGCATTGTGACCTTTGGCGCCTGCGCCCATTGTTTCAAATGAAAATTTTTGTTTGTTGATCTATCAGAAACTGTTTGTTGACCCGACATATCGGTTGATGTCGATCTTGATTGAGCCTATCTATCTAATGGACTTGAGTTCTGGGCACAACAAATATAATATCTCAAATTTGAATATGCTGCAAACTATATGGGGCTGCATGTAATTTCGAAGAAAGGAGGGGAGCATTAGGTGATAATGCTAATGCTGAAGGGTGTGGGTGTGATTAATGATTATCCTAGAAAATGGGACGACCTTTCGACTACGACCTTCTTTCTCTCTCTCTACACATATATAGCCTTATGCCCCCACAAACAAGCAATATAATTTTAGTAAATATCGTTTCGACCACCCCACCTTTTAACTCAGTCAAGAATCCTTCACTTCTCACTGGATATTTTTGTTCACCTCCGCTCCAGAAATCTTGAAGTTAGTGCGTAGAGTAAGCATGTTAAATCCGTTTTTCTTTTCTATATTGTTCATTTCTGGAATTTTGAGCTTGTATTCAATGTCTTACGGCTGCTTGTCGATTTGATTTAACTTTCACTTTATATCTTATGATTATGTGATTGGATCGGAGTTCCTCTATGCTAAGTGCGTTATTTGTTTTCTTTGTGGTTTTGGATTTTCTGCGTTTTTATTACTTATAGGTTTTTTTATTTTCCTTTCATATTTGACTGTAATATACCGAATCTTGCTGAACAATGAAGCAAATGGAGGAGAAGGATTGGTTTCGCGTGTGTGTTTCATTGTAACTTTTTTCGTAGTTTATGGTGATTTTTTTTTTCGCGCGTCTATTTCCAGTAGTTTCTAGTCTGGTGAAATTTTATAATTTTCATAATTAAAGGTTGGTTGGTTCTATTCAATACTTTAATGCCGTGGATTTTAATTGACTGCTTTTAATGCGTTTTATGCCTCTAATTTCTGACATGTTGAAATGCTGGTGTTCTGTTTGATTAGGAAGAATTCTAGCCATCGATTCTCATGGATCCTTGGTTCGGTGAAATGCACAATACAGCAAATGAGTTTAAATTCGACGATGACAGTTTTTTCTCCGGTTATGAGCAGTCACAAAACCTTAAAAATGAAGCTAACCATGATTTCTTTGAGCTTGATGCCCTGGATATCCCTTTACCTTCGAAGAGCCCAGGTCCTGATAATCTTGGTCCATCTTCAACTGTTAGCTCTGAAGTTGAGTCTCCTGATGATCTTGACTCTGATCCAGTGCTTACATTTCTCAATCAGATTCTTGTTGAAGAGGATATGGATGAAAAGCCTAGCATGTTCCATGACCCCCTGGCCCTACGTGCTGCTGAGAAATCCTTGTATGATGTCATTGGCCAGACATATCCACCTTCACATTCTTATCCTGGAAGTTATGGTGATCAAAAGTTCGTCAGTCCCGGCTTCTTTGGGAGTTCCAGCGAGCATACAAGCAGCAGTAATGCTGATGATAATTTTATTGATCCTAACTGGATTGTTGATCCAGGTGAAAATAATTCAGCAGCGGAACAGGGCCATCTGCAGGATCTTTCATCCAATTCATTCTTACCGGTCAGTTCACAATCACCATTTGATGCTGTCAGCAGCTCCTATGGTAATGGGAATACCCAGATGAACTCCTTTGGTAATACTAGCCTGCTTCAAAACTTTTTCAGCGATCGTGAATCTGTCTTGCAGTTTAACAGAGGGATGGAAGAAGCAAGTAAATTCCTTCCTACCAGCAATCAATTGATTATTGATTTAGACAAATATGAATTACCTCAAAAATCAGAAGATATTAGCACAGCTGTTGTTGTCAAGGCAGAAAAGGAAGAAGCTCATGACTCTCCTGATGTCCTGAAGGGTAGGAAGCATCAATATACAGACAGTGGCGATTTAGAAGAAATGGAAAGAAGCAGCAAGCAGATCGCAACGAATGTTGAAGAGGTTGAACTGTCGGAAATGTTTGACAGAGTTCTTCTCTGCACAAATACCAAGGAGTGTGGTGATAATGATTCACAGTTGCCAGACCCTGCCTCGCTGCCAGAAACTCTGCCTCACGGATCCAATGGCAGAAGAGCTCGTACAAAGAAAAATGAAAGGCAAGAGGATTCTTTGGACCTCAGGACCCTTCTGATTAGTTGTGCACAATCTGTTGCTGCTGATGATCGTAGGACAGCATATGAACAATTGAAACAGATCATGCAGCATTCTTCTCCAACTGGTGATGTATACCAGAGGTTGGCCCATGTGTTTGCTAGTGGCCTTCAGGCGAGGTTGGGTGGGACTGGAACCGAGCTTTATGCATCCCTTAGTCGCAGGAAAATCACTGCTGCAGAGAAGTTAAAAGCCTACCAAGTTTATCTAACAGCTTGTCCATTCAAGAAGTTGTCTATTGCTTTTGCAAATAAGACAATTGTTTCACTGGCATCTGAAGCAACTACGCTGCACATTATTGATTTTGGTATTCTTTACGGCTTCCAATGGCCTAGCCTCATTCAGCAACTCTCGGAGAGAGTTGGTGGGCCTCCTAAGCTGCGCATCACTGGAATTGAGCTTCCACAGCCAGGTTTTAGACCAGCCGAAAGAGTAGAAGAGACTGGTTGCCGCTTAGCAAAATATTGTAAACGTTTTGGTGTACCATTTGAATATCAAGCCATTGCAACACAAAACTGGGAGGCAATTAAGATCGAGGACCTGAAAATCGCAAGTGGTGAGGTGCTTGCGGTGAACTCTCTTTGCCAGTTTGACAGATTGCTTGATGAGACAGTTATGGTCGACAGTCCGAGGGATGCTGTTCTGAAATTAATTAAGAAAGTGAAGCCACATATTTTCGTAAATACTGTCACTAATGGGTCATTCAGTGCTCCCTTCTTCATCACACGCTTCAGGGAGGCTCTATTCCATTATTCAGCACTGTTTGATATGTTTGACACTACCTTGCCTCGTGAAAATCCACACAGGATTGATTTTGAACAAGACTTCTATGGCCGTGAGGTAATCAATGTGGTTGCCTGTGAGGGAGCAGAGAGGGTCGAGAGACCTGAGACATATAAGCAGTGGCAAGTTCGCCATATACGCGCTGGATTAAAACCACTCCCGTTGGATCATGGAATCTTGAAAAAAATTAGGCACAAGGGCGCTGGATATCACAGAGATTTTCTCTTGGATCAAGACAGCTGTTGGATGCTACAGGGCTGGAAAGGCAGGATTATTTGTGCAAGCTCTTGTTGGGTCCCTGCATAAAGGTGGTGATGCATGTTCAAACATTCAGAAGGTGATTTTATCTTCCTCTTAGTTCTAGACTTAAGCAAGCACATTAACATATGCATTTATCCCCCTTTCCCTCGTGCATCCAAAATTATGTCTTTTGTTTACTGAACAACAAATAATTTTGTCTTTACTCATCTGAACTAGCATTCCATTTCTATCAGACTCATGTGTAGATATATCAATGACAGACGGCGCCGAAGAGGGATTTCTTACTCAACTGTGAAATTCATCGGAGATCTTGGTACTAAGTTAGGTATGTATACAGTGGCGGACCCCTAGCCCGAATTTTTTTTCGTTTTTGTAGTATCATGATCCGATTTTTTATGGTATAGCCCCCCTCGTATAGAAGAAAAAATGGATGAAAATAAGGAAAAAAAATGATATATAATGATTGAAGTTAAGGTTAAGGCGGAAAAAAAAAATTTCAGCCCCCTCGGGAAAATTTTCTGGATCCGCCACTGTATGTATAGTTATGGTTACCTACATTTGCTTGTTTTATCTATATATTTTGTTTCTCCATGTTTAGGGTGGTTACTTTCTCAATTTTCTGAAAGTTAGATTTATGAATTCTACTTCTTCTACACTCTTGATATGTGTATTTATGCACGCACCACACGTGTGTTTCTCTAAATTATAAAGCTAACTAGAAAAAAGATGGATGGCTTTCGGCTTTTAGAGAGAAAAGAAAAAAAAAAAATAGTAGATGAGTGTTGGCCACTCTCAATTTATGGTGAATATGCCGAGGATAAAACAAAACCTATTGCGGCATCAGCTTCCCAAAAAAATGTTTCTTTTCTCTGCAACCCCTTTCAACTTTACATCAACACTACGCATCACAATCATCCTTTGTCTTCCACCATTTTCAAATTATTTGATGGCTACTTTGAGTAGAAATACTATGTTCTTATTTAAGCAATGCCTTTTATACCCATAAGTCCATAAAAATATAATAGAACAAAAATGTAAGTTGATATGACAATAAATCAGAGATGTTGAAAATAATTAAATCATTCATGTATATAAAAATACATGTTCACGACGGATATGGATATTTGAGCATTTTTTTATAATAGAAAAGGAAAATCAGGAGGCTGTTTTGGCCGATATTATAAACTCTTTATAATAATTTTACAAATATGACTTAGCTCATGCCTTTTGCGAAACATCCCAACCAGCATCTTATAAATAAATATTTTTTGATAAGAAAAATCTGAATTGATTCCTTATTCTTTATTAAAAAGACTCTTTATGAACTACTTCAAAATGTTTGACATCCACTTTAGAGGAAATATTTTATTTCACTAAAATAAAGATTTTAGTAGCATGTTGGAAAAGGTAAGGGGTTTCTGATCCGAGGCATCCATCGTTTTATAATTATAAACGGTTTAGGCGGATTTTATCTATTAATCCAACCCAAATTCATCTAATATAACTTAATTGAGGATTAATAAACTATATTTGAGATGGGTGAACTCATTTGGATATGGATAAAACCCGCCTAAACCGTTTAGGCGTGTCTAACACAAGTTTTTGCCTTTATAATTATAATTGGAGAATCGTTGATTCAGAACTAAAAATAATTTAATTATTAATTCAGGATTTAAAAATAAATTTTCAATCTTGGATCCGAAAGATCATAAAATCTTTAATTCAGGACTTTAATATGAGGTCCTATCCTGAATTGAGAATTAATTTTGAGGTCTTGAATCGATAATTAAACTATTTTTTGGGTTTTGAATTGATAATACTCATTTATAGGATAATTGATATTCAAAAGATATTCAGGACCTAAAAACATAGTTACATTGATATTCAAATTATAGCTTAATTATCATCACATCATATATATTTTTGTCATAGCATAAACTGAATTGGGTTATTGAAATCCTAAATGAATGCCTATAGTTATTCTGGTCTTTATATATCTTTTTTAAACTAATGCAATAAGGCAAAAACTTGCGTTAGGTAGGCCTAAACGATTTAGGCGGATTTTATCCTACCCAAATGGGTTGATCCATCCCAAACAGGGTTTAATAATCCCAATTAGGGTATATTATATGGATTTGAGCTTGGGTTAATGGATAAAACTCGCCTAAATCGTTTAGGTCTGCCTAACCCAAGACCTTCTCATGCAATAATTTAAACTTGCACATTCAAATATTTCTGAGAACTTCTGAGAACTTCTGAGAACTTGGAACTTATGACTATTAATCAAGTAAGTTACTTTCAACACCAAAGAGGAACAATTCTTATCATAAAAGCAAAATTCTCAATTTAGGAGAGGTCTTTGATCAGTTAGTTTACTTAAAAGAGTAAAGCAAAATTGAGTGGAGGTCACAATAAAAGAAAAAAACACTGCTTAGCTACATAGTCATCCACCAAGAAATTTATGATTTTTCTTCCCAGTTGGAGAGAGAGAGAGAGAGAGGAGGTTCTGATCCAACGGCGTCGTTGCTTGTTGGTTGATGAGTTCAATCGGGTTTAATCAAGAAAAGAAAGGAAAAATAATAATAATAATAATTGGGAAGAGGATTAGTATTTGGTCTTAATTGTTTAAAATGCCCTTTTTTATTATAATCATAATGAAAATACCCTCTCTTATAAAAATATTTAAAAAATATCCCAAAAGTACATACTTTGTCATAATTTTATAAAAAATCGATGCAATTATGTTGTGATAATGCTGAAATCTTACTTATAATGAATATTTAAATATTTTTATTGATTTCAACAATATAAATTTAAAAAATAATTGAGAATTCAAATTAGAGAAATAATATCTTTTATTTTTTATATTAGGTTCCGACCTATATTTTAATTTGTTTTAGTATTGTTTTATTGAGAATTAAATTAGAGAAATAGTTAGTCTTAATAATTGGTTCCGACCTATATTTCAAATTCGAGAAATAGTTTGACTTTGTTTTATTTTGATATTTAATTATGATGAGGGCCCTCCGAAAAAAAATATTAATATATGTTGAAATAATTTGTTAGGATTGATTGTGTAATTTCTTTTTTTTTTTTTTAATGTTTTGATATATCAAAAATCCATCAACTTAGAGTGTCTTTAATGTAGATTAGTTCAAAAAACTTATAAATTCCTCTTAAGTGTTGGTATATTTGAATTGGCTTAGTATAATTTTCACGCTAAACATCAATTTTCTGAAACCAAAACTCATAACTTGAACAACTAATTTTGAAAGTGCAAGCTTATTAAAAAAATTGGACGCACCGTCTATAAATTTTGAATTTGAGACCAACATAATCAATCAAAATATCAAAACAAATATGGTCCCAACCCATGATTTGAAGCTTTTAATTATTAAGTGATTTCAAGATATTTTTTTTCAATAAAGAGATAAAATAACAGTAATTCTAAATACAACCTATTTATTTAAATATAATATACCAATTTTATCCTTAAAGCTTAATATAAAAATTTAAGGTTCAAATATAAAACCCTAAATGAAATCCCAAAAAATTCAAAATCTATAAAGTAAAGCCCCGTAAGATTGAGAATATCATCTTCTCCTATCAAAATTAAAACCAGAAAAGCGTATGTGATGATATATGTACGTAAGTTTTGTCTTTAACATATTTCATTAATTCTTTTGCTGATAAATGCATCAATTTAATGGCTAAGTGCTCACCGAAATTCCCCAGAATCGTTTACTTCAAAATAAAAAGATGGAGGCTTATCTTTTGATTAAAAACTTAATTCTTCATGTAAATCCTCGATTCTTTTATCTGAGACTGAAAAATAAAAAATTGGCTCAAATTTTTATTAATTTTACAGTTATCCCTCTCCCTGATCATGCATCAATGCAAGGGATGGTGATAGTTGCTCATAGGTGGGCTCACAAAAAATTACAGTATAAGCTTCGAACCTTATAGAATGAAACAGCAGGCAACAATTCTAATTGACAAGAAAAAATACCATCACACTAAATTTACGCCATGCATTGGCATGGTAGAAGTATCGAAGATATCAAGTAAAATTAGGTTTTAATTTTGACAGAAGCAAAAATCATAGATCTTACGAGGTTTTATTTAATGGATTTTTTTTTAATTTTAAGGGATTTTTTTTTGGAGTTATATATTTTCAAATTAAGATTTTAAATTATAGTTACAAGGATAAAATTGTATATTATATTTTATTATTTTTAAAGGGTTATAGGGAGAAAAAAGTAAATTGTATTTAGAATCACCCTAAAATGATAGAGATCAAGTATAATATTGGTTGGTATGTATGGTGATAGTTCACTTAATATTTCTTGTTAGCTGATTATAAAATACAGCTCATCATATGTGTCGTACAAATTGTTAGCAAGTTGTTACAACTGCTTACACATATCAAATTTATACAGTCTGCATATATAAGTCAGACTTTCTCTTCATAATGTTATGATGAAATCAATTTACTAAAAACCCCCTTTTCATTTTTTTCTCTTTTTTAAAATCTATTTAATTAATATGTTCAACTCATGATAAATGTAAGAAATTTTATTATCTTCTTTATTAATTCCACCACTATCAAATTTAAATAACATAGAAAAAAAAGAAAAAGTGTTTCGGGTGCCGAGTGCCGACTTGAATTTACGCGAGTGAAGAAAAATTTTCTGCATGAGAGAGCGGGTCGGCACTGAACCAAACTAGGTCCCTGACTCCTGATATATTTTTTCTATTTATTTTATTTTTAAAGTTTAAGATTTGAGTTGGAAGTAGAGGTCACCAGGTCTTGATGAATTTTAAAATAATTAATATTTATGTATTAAAATTTTAATTCAAAAATCAGTATTTTATAATTGTTGAAAAAAGTATTACGGTGTTCTTATTTTTGACAGAATTATGTTCTTAGTGGTATTTCTTGAATACTTCTATAAGATGGGGTATTTTTATAATGAGTGAAATTTATTAATACTCATTTTTACTATATATATTATGAAAATATCAAAAACATTATACATTCAAAAAATACTCACTGTATTATTCTGATATTTTTTTTCAGAATTCTGTTACAATTTTTTTTCAAAAAAATTAAAGTTGACTGAAATATTTAGATTAAAATATATTTTTATTGAGAAGAGAGAAGGTCAGTGTCGGGTCTGTCTCGGACCATGACACAGACCCGGCACCGACCACAATCAAAATAAAATAAAAAAAGTTTAAAAGGTTATTTTTTTTATTCATATGAATGGGTCGGTGTCTTGAGTCGGTGTCGCGCAACACCGACTACAATTAAAATAAAATAAAAAAATATTTCTTATTCTTGTGAGTGGGTCAGTGCCCACTCCTCTTTCATGTTTTAAATATATATATAGTTGCATTATATGGTTATCTAGCTTTTCTATGTTATATGAGACTAAAATCCAACATTTCAATTTGAATTTGGATGGATAGGATTAAGTTTAAATTTTAATGATTAAATATATAATAAGGGTTGTTGATGCACGAAATTTTGTAAGACAGAATACTCGAAAAAGAATGAAGAATTTTTGTTGAGAGAGATAACAATGTCCATGAAGTTGGAAGAGACCCCTGGCTCATTCTCTTTTCCTATATTTATCACATTCATTACATTAAATGCGTATTATGACGTCTAATAATGGGCTCGGTAACGGTCAGGACAATAAATGACCGACTCTTCATCGTCCAAGGGGAAACGGCACCTGTTGCAGTCCCCATCGAAGATCAACTCTTGTTCGTCGAACTGACTCTTGTTCGTCGAACTGACCTAAAGTCCGTCGAACTGGCCTGGAATTGTCTTGTTCGTCGTTCATTCCTTCAAGGTCGACGACCGAGGCTCAACAAGAGTAATAAGGTAATTAATTTATATTATTATTTCTCATTAACCAACTCAATGTTACGTTATTACTTGTTTCTCTCTCCCATCAATATTCTCACTCCTTTATTATTCTTATAAAATTTTAAATAATCATAACTCATTCAATTTAAGTTATTTTTTTACATACTATATATCAAATTAAAGATAATTTAATTATCTTTC
>JAPKLW010000609.1:304394-315735 GCA_026898455.1 Plectranthus barbatus
TTGCATGAATGGTACATTGTGCATCAACTGAGTGATACATTATGTGTCACATGAGTATTACATTATTCATATCTGTTTTTTTGCGTTGCAGTATATAGATTAAAGTGTTGCCTGAATGGTACAATATGTGTTGTGGTACATTATGTATCGGCTTTATAGTACATTATTCAACCGTATGTACATTATTTATGTATGTATTTTTTATGGTTGCATGATATAGATCAAAGAGTTGTCTGAATGATACATTATATATTGAGTGAGTGGTACATTATGTATTGATTGTATATTACATTATTTGACTGTATATTATATTATTTATGTTTGTTTTTTTGCGGTTGCATGACGTTGATAAAAGTATTGTCTGAACGGTGCATTGTATATCGACTAATTGGTACATTATGTGTTCATTATATATTACATTATTAATGTCTGATTTCTTGCCCAAAAAAGAAACAAATAGTTCTCTTTATTCATCAATCTGTAATTCTCTTTATTAGTATTACAGTATTACATTATTCTTATTATTATATTACATTATTTAGTTTTAGCTATTACATTATTTGATTTTGCTATCTTTTGAAAGGTAATTAAATTATCTTTAATTTGATGTATAATAAGTGAAAAAATAATTCAAATTGAAGAATTTATGATTATTTAAAATTTTATAGGAATTATGGAGGAGAGAGAAAAATGATAAGAGAATGAAAAATAAGAAACAACGTGTGATTGGTTTATGAAAGAGAATAATATAAATTAATTACCTAATCTACCTAATATACCCTTAATTTATATTTACACATTAAAAATTAAAATTAATTCATAATTTAATAACCGTTAGATTGATAAAATAAATGGTTGAGATTTGGTCTCATATAACATCTAGAGAATGAGTAACATATGATCACTACTATATATATATTTATATTTATTTTTCATATTAAAATTCTAAAATTATTTAAAAATTTGGTGATATGATTGTAGGTGATGATTTCAACATCATGACCACAATCATGTTCTTGTAATTTACAAAAACTCAATCCCAATGTCCAAAAAGTAAAAAATAGGTATTTTTTAAAGGAAAATGCTCTTTAGCCAGAATCTGGTTAACCTGACAAGGATAATACTGTCATTTTATCATGAAACTTATTATTATTATATTAAGATTGTTTAGTGCTTTTTATTATTTTACGTGAATGCCCTTTTCTTTTTAAATTGTTAAAAAATTAAAAATCTTCTCTCTCTGCATTTATTACAATTTATATTTTCAATACCATTCATCAAATATCGCTAAATAATAATTAAACAACTATTTTAACTTTAACAAAATATTACTCCCTCTGTCCCAAGGGAATTGTCCCCTTGGGACATGGCACAATAACCAATGTAGTGGAATGTAGTAGAGATAGATAAAATTATTATTTTATTAGTTAGTGTGTATTAACTTTTCATTTTAGGTAAGGGGACAATTCGTGTGGGACGGACAAAAAAGGATAGAGGGACAATTCGTGTGGGACGGAGGGAGTATATATATCATCACTCTATATTTAAAAAATATAATTTAGTCGGTAAAATTCTAAAATATTAAATAGTTTATCAATGTATATATTGAGAATAGGAAATATTCTTATAGTGAATTCATTTTAGAATGTAATGGAATTAAATTAAATACAAACAAGAAATTAAAGAGTTAGCATTTTAAATATATAAATATACAAATTAAATAAAAGATTTAAAATATGTTTCGAATACTTATTAATGAAATTTTTGTAAAATATTATAATAAAATATTAATAATATATTACTATAAAATGAAATTATAACTTATAGTATCACACTATATTATATTATATTATAAAATAATAACTAATTATATAATGAATGTTAATAATAGTATCACACAAAATTAAACAATAACGCATAAAATAATAATTTAATATAACACAATATATCTAATATAGAATTAGGGTTGAGCATGAGTCATGCTGACTTACAAGCAACTTGGGATTGACTCGAAAAAAATTTGAAATTAACTTAATATTAATCGAGCTCGAGCTCGAGTTACTTGAGTGATTGTCAAGTTCGAGCTTAATGATACTCGATAGGGGTGAGCAACGGGCGGTTTGGGTTAAAAACCGCACCGAACCCACAAAATCGTGAACCCGCAAATTTTTAAAAGTTCAACCCAAATCGCCTGAATAAAAATAGTGAAATCGAACCGTAACCAAATCAAACCGAATCATCGGTTTCAGTTCGGTTTTGGTTTTAACCAAAAATCTCAGCATTTTTTTATAAAATTGCTAAATTAACACAATTTAATGCGGAAAAAAATCACAATCCACAAATTCAAATCCACAAATGCAATAAAAATAAAAATCCACACTCCACAAATGTAATAAAAAAAATCCACAATCCACAAATCTAATACATAATCATAAGTTTAGCAAATAAAAATATTTTAAGTATGATTCATTCAAAATCCACATGGCCGAGTAGAGGAGCAGTGGGAAGCTGTGAAAGTGCGATTACGATTAGGGTAACATAATAAGGTTTGGATTGTTACACTTTTATCTTGTAATTTGTAGAAAATAAACCTTATATTTTATATAAAATAAAGATATTGAATATATAATAATAAAATAGATAGAAAATATTTAATAATTTATATATGTATATAAATTGCGGTTCGGTTCGGTTAAAACTGCACCCAAACCGAATCAAACCGATAACCCGAAAATTTTCTAAAATTCAACCCAAACCTAAACCGCATATATTTTCAAACCTACCCAAACCGCCCGAAACCTGACGAATCGGTTTGGTTTGCGATTTTCGATTCGGTTTTGCTCACCCCTAATACTCGATTTGATAGGCTCTTGAGCCTTACTGAGCTTGAACTTTAATTAAGCCCAAGTCGAGCTTAGTTTCGAGTTAGGCTTACAAGTCTTATTGAGCATAATATAATTTAAATTCTTATTCTTGAATTTATTATTTAATAATATATTATTTAAAGATTTTATTAAAATTTTAAATAAATTGAGCTCGATCAAGCCGAGCTGAGTGAAGCTCAACGAGTTAGACACTGAGTCAAGCTCGAACTATTTTTCTATAAAATTGAGCACCACAAGGGTAATACCTACTAAAACACACTCACACCCAATTATTAGCCCTGAAATACTAGAAATGCATAAAATAACAAAGAAAATAATTCAACAAATAAGTGAAAATATGAACGTATCAATATGATACTTGGCTCCTTATTATGATTCTAGGCCAATTACTCCAACTATAATTAGGTTTATCACTTGAGAAAATGGAGGAAAATTTAGATTTTATTTTTAGTTTATAACATTAAATTTTACAAAAATCTCATCAGCTGGGGATGATTTACGCATACAAACAATATTATGTTATTTTACGATTATTTAAAAGTCATGTTCAATTTCAAAGCATTAAATTTTAATACTAGTATTATATTGTATTATAATAAGTAGTTCATTTATAGACTATGCATATATAAATTGAAAATTTGATGGATAAGTCAAGCTTGGAAATTAGCCACTTAAGTAGTATTTATTTTAAACACTTATATGTGCATTCATGAATAAATTATCCCGTCAATTCTATTGTGACATTATTTAAACCTCAATATTATGTTAATTATCTTATTTTGTACAATAAATATAGCATCACATATTATATCTCAATGTTATGTATTATTCTTTTATTTTATAACATAGTAAATTATTTATGTGCATATTATGAATTAATATATCATTTTATACTATAGTGTGAAATAACGTATCGCATCTCAATAGTATGAGCTATCACCACAGTGTATTATATAACTATAAATAATTAAGAAATTATGGAATTAAATTAAAATAAAAAATAATTTATTATAATATTAATTTAAATAATAAACCTTTTAAAAAATATAGTATACAATTTAATTAATCGTTATTTTGGAGTCGTGGCTTTATCAATTATTTTAATAATTTAAAATGGAAGGCAAGACAACTCAATTATTCAATTTTCATAGACATTCACTCAAATTTTTTCATTATTTTTGGTTTATGGATTAATTTCTTAATCAAAATAAATTGAATAATTTTTTTCTTCTGGGTTGATTGGCTCTAGTGGGGTAATGGGAGGCCATGAGTCACATTGAAAACATATACAGTCATTATTTAAAAATATTTGGGGAGGAATTAATTTAAGGGCATTAGTGTACTTTTATATTTGTATTTTTTATTATTTAATTATTAATATAGTAATTAATGCTTTCTTGATAACCAGAATTTAGCCATTTAGCATTACTTTTTTTAAATTTGTTTAATTTTTTGAATATTTTCATAATGCCTATTTAAAATATTTTCTACTTTTTATAATGTATTACAGTGAAAGGGTATTTCAATTTTTTTCTTGTTGGATGTCTGCTATCCTATTCCTATCCTATGCTGTCCTGTCCTAAGACCATAAATAACAATGACCACACACTTGTGGTCTCTGCCACATCAGTAATTTTTTCAAATTAAAAAATATAAAAAATTTCTCTCTCCTAGACCAAAATTTTCTCTCTCCTAGACCAAAGGTCCCCTAGAGACCATTTCAACCTCCAAAGGTCTGCGGGTTCTACTATTATTTTTACTAATTCTATAATGATAGACTAATAATTTGTTGACATTTCTCTTCATTTTATTAGTCAATTAATTTTGCACTAGAATAATATTCAAATTAATATATCTTTTAAATAAAAATAAATAAGTATTATATTAAAATTCATAATTTCTTATTCTCTACAAATAGAGACTAATCTTGATATATTTATTTTTTATTTTTGAATATATATATATATATATATATGTGTGTGTGTGTGTGTGTGTGTGTGTGTTAATATACACTTAGTTATATTATCAAATATCATCTTTTGCATAATATTTTCCCTTGATAATTCTAATATTTTTTAATTTTACTAGTCACTTTATAAGTTATTTATTTTTCTAATTTAATTACAAATTATTTTTTATTTTAAAAATCAAATCAAATAAAAAGAATTATATAAAATGGTGTGGTTGTCTGGTTGCTGATAAACTTTGCAAAAAATGTTGTGGTTGGGTTGGATGATGTGGATGAGAGAGAAATTAATAAAATATTAAAATGATTGAGTGGTTGGGTGGTTGTCTGGTTGCTGATAAATATAGTCTAACTCCAGAAATCCCTCTGCCCCATACGGTACCTCGATTCATGCAGCACTCTGCTGTCCCCCTCCAAATTCCTCACACAATGACACAGAAGACAACCATCCCAACTAACTTTATCTAAACAATGTTTGGATATTACACTTCATAGATGAAATATATTCGATATACACGTTGATATAAGAGTATAATTTTATTAGCTTTGGTTGTAAGATGATGTTTGATGGAAATTGGGACAAATAGTGACTGTGGTGGGACAAAATTTGCATTAGGCCATTGAAAGTGTAGTGGGTAGTACTTTGGTGGCTCCGTACAGTGAATGCCCCTGCCCAGCCCCAGGAATATATTTGAGAAAAGTGGTGCATCAAGATCCTCCAAAAAAACACTTAGGAATAGGATTGATTGATATAATATATATGGGCAGGAACTATTCCAAATTATGCCAACTCATTCCAATTTCATTACTCTGTTTCTGCCCATAAATGTGTTGTCCCTACCCTCTTCTCATTTCACATTTGGATATTAAGTGTCAGACCAACTCACATGTTACTATCATATTCCTCCTCAATATCACCCCCATTCCCATATAAAAAATATGCACCAACCTCTCTCTCAATGCAGTATGGGCATCATAAGAATGTCTAGTGCTTATGCATTGACGATGTGATAAATAAATGCTTGTAGCCTGGTTCAGGAGGGTATTCATTCTAGATGCAATATAAGGGCTCCAGCAAGTTGAAGTAGACGCCTCATTAATTTTGTGTTGATTAATTAACTGCAATTTGCACTCCTCTCCTGGCCAAATTAATACATGGGCTCCAAAAACTATATACTATATATTAAACATAAACTGACACGAAATATATAATATATAATTATAAATATTAGATCCCACTACTATTTTATATACTCCCATAACATTAGTCTTGTTTCATTCCGGTACAGATACCAATGCGAGTAGAAATAGAGGAAATTAATATTTTATTAATAAGTGTATATTAATTTTCCATTTTAGAAAAAATGACTAATATTTGAGACAAACGAAAAAGGGAAACATGACTAATGTTATGGGACGGATGAAGTATCTTCTTATCTATTTGCTTTAACTTTGAGATGTATTTGACATCCTGTTTTTGGATAGTTGATCACCCTCTCCCCTTTTCTTGTTTAAGAAAATGGGTGGTCATCCTTATAATTCATTAATGATTTTGTGGAGTTTCTTAATTTCCCTATGAGGAATTACCTTTTAATTATTTTATTGAAGAATAAATATTGTTTCAAAATAATTGTGTAAATTGACTGTTACTTGTTAAATTAATTGAGATGGTTAGGGTTGATCCATCACTGCTGGAAAGATTTAGGTAATTGATTCATCATTAAGTTTTAATTACTACAGGGTCAATGAATTGTGTAGTATGTATACCAACTCCTATTTTTAAAAAAATGATTTTATGACTGTTTATAGCCTTCCATCTTACATAAATTATTACTCTATGATTGCTGAACAACGCATTCTTTCTATTTTTTAATTTTAAAAATGAATGATGGTTGTCATTCATTCAATTTCCTATACCTAATATGACGGCTACGTCTATACATATACATAGGGGTGTGCATTCGGTCGGTTCGGTTGAGAACGGACCGAAATTTTGAAAACCAAATGGACCGAATCGAATAAGGGAACCGATCGAAAATCGAACCGAACAATTAATCAACCGAACCGACAACCAAACCGAATAATTCGGTTCGGTTTCGGTCGGTTCGGTTCTAACCAAACTGCAGCAAAAAAAAAAATTAAAGGGAGAGGGAGAGGGCATGAGGACGAGTAGCAGCAAGGGGGAGGGCAGGGCGTGCGTGAGGACGACTGCTTGCGTGCGTGCCTGCGTGAGGACGAGTCGGCTGCGTGCTGCTTGCGTGCGTGCGAGGGAGATAGGCAGGGCAAGCGGCTTTGGATCTGAGCGAGAGGGGGAGCGAGAGGCCGCAAGGGCAGCGCGGTGACAAAGTCAGAGAGGGCGAAGTGGCGCTGGTGATGGGGCGAGGGCCGGCGCCGGTGACGGTGTGGCCTGCGGAAAACGGGAACGGCGAGATGGGGGAGGGCTCAAGGTCAGGGCTGCGGGAATGGGAATGGCCGAATGGGTATTGGGTGTTGGGATATTCAATTCAATTAGGTTAGAATTTAGATTATTATTATTATTATTATTTATAATTATTATATATTAGTTCGGTTGGTTCGGTTCGGTTTTCGGTTCCGAAAGGCAGAACCGAAAACCGAACCGAATCTATTTGATTTTCATTTTCCAGAATCGAAAATCGAACCGAAATTTGGAGAACCGAACCGAACTGACCAAATTTGAACGGTTTGGTCAGTTTTTGGTCCGGTTCGGTTCTTGCTCACCCCTACATATACATGTATATATATAATGGAAATTGGTGAAATTTATTATATTGTGGTTTTTAACAAAACCACTCAATTTTTTTTAATTTTTTTTATACTTGCAATTCAACTCCTCACCTTTGATTAATAGAGCAAATGAATGACTTTTCCCCTGGAAAAATGTCAAAAAGAAAAGCTGAAATTCGCTCCATTGATGATAAAGTTTTGTAGTATTTATTTAATATTTTCTATAATTACTTTTTTTTAATTATATCTCACACTCAATCCCATTTTTAAATATTATACTTTTGTTTTTTAATAGATGGTGGTGAAGATGAAGAGCGATTTATGTTATAAAATTGGTCTCAAAAGAATTATTTGATGGAACAGTGATGTTGAAAGAAACTGCACCCTAAATTTAATCCCCCCGCTGCACCCGCGCAAGCGACATACAAACCATATCCACTTTTTGCCTTATTTCTTTCTTCGGAATTCGGATTTAGATGTATAATGTCCAATTCAACTCTTCATTTACAAATCCTATAAATTTTTATTTATTTATTTATTCTTCTTTTTTTTTTTTTTTTTTTTTTTTGGGTGGGTTTTGGGTTTGAACTTTGAAGCCACATAATGCTGAGGCCACCACCCATAAAAATGAATTGATTCTTCTTCCTATATTTTAAAGAAAAGTTTATTTTTATGGCATCGATTCTTGGCCAGAGCCACGATCACCTGCAACTCCACGACACTCTTGCAAGTTTCAATACACCAACATTTTATACATATTTTTCTTCAAAAAACAGAGCCTGATATATGTCGTCGGATCCAAGGAAATAACTTGTGAGCTGTGACACTCCATCTCTCTCTCTCTCTCTCTCTCAAACTATCTTATTATATAGACGACTAGGGTCTTTCATCAAAACCAGAGGCATTCGAAAATGGGGAGTGTTTATCGGCGTGATTCGAGGAATGATTTTCAGATGGGCTTCCCGGATTCCGGTGGATACAATCCTCATGAGGAGGCGGGGATTGTGAATCTGAGCCATGATAACGGGGAAGCGCTGGTGCCGTGCGACTACTTCGGCGGCGTTTACGACTACATAAAGAAGATGCTGATGGAGGAAGACGACTTGGATCACCGTCCCTGCATGTTTCAGGACTGCTCCGCCCTTCAAGCCGCCGAGAAATACTTCTTCGACGCCCTCTGCGACGTCCAACCCTCTCCGCCGCCGCTCCCTCATCCTCGTCACGATGCCACCGTCGAATCTGCGTCAAGGTTTCCGCCGGCCTCCGTCGTCGGTATTCATTCTCAGTTCGCCGCCGCCGCTGCTGCTGATGCTGATGATCCTCCTTCCACGATTTCCTGCGACTTCAATTGGCTGGAGAATAATGGGAGTTTCCAAGTTGTTGAATCCTTGGACCAGGATTCTAGAAGCTTCCACGTGCTACCAGATTTCCAGCCTCCGGCGGACCAGGATGGGCAAGGGAAGAAAACTCACGGCCGCGCAGACGACGGCGAGTGCCGAGAAGAGCGGAGCAGCAAGCAAATGGCGGGGTATGCAGAGGAGTCCATTCAAATGGAAAAATACGATAAATCACTACTCTGTCCGAAGATGAATCCAAGATTCTACGAGGAATCTCCACCCGGCCTGTACGAAGATTCCGGCTCCTCAACTCCCGGCAGCGAGGAAGAAGAGATGAAGAAGCAGTACCGGAAAACCACAGTGGTGAAGCGGGGAAGGCCCAAAGGCAGCAAGAAGAATCGCAAAGTAAGCGAAGTCGTCGATCTCCACAGCCTCCTCACTCGCTGCGCAGAAGCCGTCGCCGGCTTCAACACGGCAGCCGGCGAGAATCTGTTAAAGCAGATCAGAAAACACGCCTCTCCCTACGGCGACGCCAACGAGAGATTAGCGCATTGCTTCGCAAACGCCCTCGAAGCGAGAATGGCCGGCACCGGCTCCGCTTTATACACCGCTTCCGCGGCGAGGCGGATTCCGGCGTCAGAGCTGCTGAAATCATACCAAGCCTACGTCACATCATGCCCTTTCAAGAGAATGTCCAACATCTTCGCCAACAAGTCCATAGCCAAGTACGCCAAAGAATCAATGAAGATTCACATCATAGATTTCGGAATCTTGTATGGTTTTCAATGGCCCTGCATCATCCACGGATTATCTCTAAAACCAGGGGGTGCTCCATCACTGAAAATAACCGGAATCGACTACCCCCAACCCGGGTTCAAGCCGGCCGAGAGGGTGGAGCAGACGGGGCGCCGCCTCGTCGACTTCTGCAAGAGATTCAACGTGAGCTTCGAGTACAACGCCGTCGCTAAAAAATGGGAAGACATTCGCGTCGAAGATCTCAAGATAGAGAGAGACGAGACAGTGGTGGTCAACTGCCTGTACAGAATGAGGCACGTGGCGGAGGAATCCGCCGGAGTGAACAATCCCAGAAACGCCGTTCTGAATCTGGTGAAGAAGATAAACCCGGAACTATTCGTGCACGGAGTGGTGAACGGGAGCTACAACGCGCCGTTCTTCGCGACGAGGTTCAAGGAGGCGCTGTTCCATTACTCGTCGCTGTTAGACATGATGGAGGCGACGCTGCCGCGGGAGGATCAGGACCGGCTGCTGTACGAGAGGGAGGTGTTCGGGAGGGACGTGATGAACGTGATCGCGTGCGAAGGGGCGGAGAGAGTGGAGAGGCCGGAGAGTTACAAGCAGTGGCAGGTGAGGAATCAGAGGGCGGGGCTGGTGCAGCAGCCTCTGGCGAGGGAGATTGTGGCGGAAGTGAAGGCGAAGGTGAGGTCGGACTATCACCGGGATTTCATGGTGGAGGAAGATAGTGGGTGGCTGCTGCAGGGGTGGAAGGGGAGAGTGATGTACGCCCTTTCTTGTTGGAAGCCTCTGCAGCAATGAAGATGAAGAAGAAGAAGAAGCATGTTTTCAGAGTGATCTGCTTGTAATGTTGGCTTTTGCCAATCTTTTTTCATGCTGCATCTTTCATCAATCAATAAATCCTTTTGTTTCTTTTTCATGTGTCATACTCAAATATACTAAAATAAAATACGAGATTGAAATCGATTATGGCCAAGAATGATATGGAAGTGGACGCAACAGATCAAATAGGCAGGCAACTTGTGTTGATTAGATCAGCCACGGTTGTCTGTGTTCACAATCTCAACACCAATATTTGTACTATTTTATAAAGAGCATGACATGAGAGCCCAAAATCAATGTATGTTGCATCTATTTTACAATGAAACGGCCCAATTTGAGTGGGCTGCAGCTTCATCAAATTTTGACTATAGAAAATCTAGATTGATAGAGTCTTAGGCCGGTAATATCCATCTCAACTATGGGTGTAAATGAACCAAATTGTTCGTGAGCTATTCGAATCTCGACTCGATAAAAGTTTGTTCGAGTTCATTTAGTAAAGCTCGTTTATTAAACTAACCAATCTTGAGAATCATAGTATTCGATTCATGGGCTCGTGAGCAGGCTCGTTAGCTAAAATTAGTAAGAAATATAAAATAATTATTTTTGTAAAAATAGTATTTTCATGATTTTGGAGTAACAATAATGATAAATCTTTCTAATAATGAGAAATTTAAGAATTGGAGCATGAATATGATATTAATTTTGGAATAAATAACTTTTTTCTTCAAAAAAATAATGAAAATTTTAAATATATTCTAAATTTAGAAAGTTCGTTTAAGCTCGATTAAAACTCGATAAAGTTCGTGAACATCAAAGTATTCGATAAAAAAGCT
>JAPKLW010000609.1:335036-356805 GCA_026898455.1 Plectranthus barbatus
TTTAAGATCTTCAGTGGTGTTGCAAATACTTCAACTATAAAGATTCTTGCTCTGAATATACTTGTTGTCAATATAATATGATAACAGAGGCTGTTAAATTCTTTCTATATTAATTACAACATAAGAACAAAAACAAATTGCTAAAACAATAGTCCTACCTGAGATTTAAAATCTTCAGTGTTGTTGCAAATACTTCAGCTATAAAGATATCAACTGTATTCTTGCTCTGAATATACTTGCTGTCAATATGATATGATAAAAGAGGTTGTTAAATTCTCTTTCTATATTAAGTATAACATAAGAACAAAAACAAATTGTTAAAACAATAGTCCTACCTGAGATTTAAGATCTTCAGTGATGTTGCAAATACTTCACCTATAAAGATATCAACTGTATTCTTGCTCTGAATATACTTGTTTAGCTCTTAACACTTCCTTCTGGAAGGATTTTATGTGTTCTTCAATGTGCCAACGGTTTCTACTTCTTCTTCAGATGTGAGTTCCGGTTTGATCTGTTGTTCCCTAAAAATAAAAATATTTTTCTCCCTCGTTTGCTGAGAAACCTGAAAACCTTCTTTAGGTGTGCATTTCTCCTTTGCTTTCTTGTGTTCTTCAATATACTAAGGATATCTTGTTTTTCTCCTTTCTTCTTTCTTGCCTGAAGTCTGTATTTGTTTGTTTAATAATGAAAATAATGAAAGTGGTGTTTATTGATATTGATAACGAATATCGATGTAAATACATAATAAATATTATTTTTCTGTTGTTGTGACGTAGACTTGATTACTCGTATTTAATGCATCACAATAATTATACCTACATTTCTTTGCAATATGGACAATAGGTCTGCTTGTAGACTTGTAGATGACTATTTTTAGCAATTGGGGTCAATATTCAAAATTATTTATTATTATTTTGAATAATTGGGGCCAAGATTTGAAGTTATTATTTATTATTATTTCTATAAAATGCATTAGTGTTGAATACTATTCTTTTATTTTTTCAATATATTAATTATTTTATAGATATGGTTTCATGGTTTGAGTGATAACTATTTTTCGACATACATATATTATTTGAACTTGTATTGTGTGATCTTTTAATATTAATTTCGTCATCTAGCTCCAAAAAATAATATTTTCTATTTTTAAAATAATGTAAATATGTAATATTTTTTATAGATTTTTTTATTTAGTTTGAACCCCAATGATGGAAATCAGATACAGAATTTGTGAGTCTATTTAATTAATGAGCTCTTTTAGAATATTTTTTGTTTAATATATTTGTTTAATGTTTTTTTAATTATTATTATAAAAACATATATTTGGTAAATGCCTAAAATTTTAATTTTTTTATTTTTGTAATTAAATTAGTATAACTTAGAATATCTCTAAATATCATATAAAGATTTTCATTTGTTATTTAAGTTCTAATTTTCGTTGTGAATATTAAAGTATAAAGAATTTTTTAGTAATTCTTAAGTGTTCTCATACTTTTTAGTGGCATCTAAACAATAATATTTTATAATTATTATATTTGTTTATAATTATTATTATAAATTACATAAATTTCGTGAGTCCATGTATTAAATTAATGGGCTCATTTAAAATAATTTTTTTCCTTTTCTTTAATTCTAATAATAATAACTTACAATTTCACTAAATATCACATGGAAGTTTACCTATATTATTTAAATCTTCTTATATTTGTGAATGTTTTGCAGTAATTATTTTGTCTTCTCATATTATATTTGATTGTCAAAATTTGAAAAATTAAACATAAAATGCATTTTATATTAAGCATTCACATCACATTACAAAAGGTTGGACAACATTGCGTATGAACATTACAAAAGGTCCAACAATCATAACATAAACTATGCTAGCTAGTTACTTTTAGAAATTTCTACTTCTCCTTCTTGATGAAAACCTTCGACTTCTTTGTTGGTAATGTGCTTGAAAACTCATCTGCAAGTGATCTCTTTACATGACAATCATCCATCCCATTATTTTGTCCATCCAACTTTGTAGCGGCTTCAATCGGTGTACATTCTTCCTTATTATCTAGCATGATTACACTATCTTCCATTTTCAAGTTGCAGTTTGTTTCCTGCATGAATAAAAGATAATTTATATAAATAGTTTGTTTATAAGAAGTATAGAAATAATAATTACTGCGATAATCACTAATACGCACCTTATTGACTGATTGCTTTCGGTTATATTTGTCAATGTATGTTAAGTCACCTGTTACTTGTAAAACAGAAAATGAGCTGTTGTAGTCATTATCACCTTGAGCTTTGGTTGATATCTTAAACAAAAATGTTTTTTCCATGATAGAATTGTAGATGAGATTTGGCAGATCTTGTATTCCCTCCTCATTTTCCATTATTTCAGCAACAGACTTTCCAAACAATTGTAAGCATTCTCTTTCCCAAATGACCACAGTTGCTCCTGCTGTCTCATCTCTAACACCTAGAACCAATCTATACCTGAAATACATTATTTTGTTATATTATATGTGGGAAATCCGTATATTACTCTAGTTGATGATATTTTGAGAAATTCATACCTCATATCACCCGATTTGTCAGTTCTTTTGCATTTGCTGCAGTAAAAACATTGTTCCTGTTTTGACAACTTCTTTTTGCATATCTTGCATGATATGTAGAACCATCCATTCTCCAAATCAACATTGACCACTTTTCCCACGATCCAATATACTCCATTCTAGTTATATAATAATGTTTGTTAAATTGAAATATTACTTGCAATTTAAGTACTCAAAATTTGGATGAAAATTTCACTATAATCTTACCTCGTTCACGAAAAACAAATCATCAATTGTTATCAGCTCACAATTATTATCTGAAAAATCACTTGTTATGCATGAACTTGTTCCTTGGCTACCAATTATTGTACTGCACAAATCTGTTGCAATAACAATTCTACCAACAAAAACTTAATGTCAGTTTATAACAATTTAATGTAATAAGTGTATAACTTGAACTATAGAAAATTAATACCTTTTTTTGAAATCTTCAACTTCTTGTATTTTTGCATTCACCATTACCTTGCTAACGTTGAAAGTACTTTGCATTATCATTTTTCCTACAAATTATGATTGTTTTTATATGCTTCTCGTATTTATTAGATTGAAGTAAATGTGAAATGCAATATAAGAATTTATTTATTTACCTTTAAATAGGTTTGGGCGTCCTAGCCTAAGAATGATAATATTTGATGGTTCCTCATTATTCTCAAGACCTTGCAAAAAATGATCTACATATTCGTCCCATAGAGTTACACATAATCTTTTACCCCTGCAAATATTATATGTTAGTATTCTTTTATGCAAATAAGTAAAATATTAGCAATCAAGTAACTTACTCAATATCTTGGAGAATGAACTCAATCAATTTCTTTTGTATTCCACTTTGGCATGTGATAGTTTTAGCTTCTGTTTTGTTTAATAGTATGCCTATGATATCTGAAAATCATGAAGGAAAAATGAACCACAGTTCGTTAGATTTTTTTACTGCAACAAAAAACATGTAAGATTTTTAGTAGTACTCACCAAACAGATCTCCATCATTGATTACATCTAGACATAGAATCTCTTCAAAGGGTTTGAACTCGTACATCAAATTAGGGAATTCCTCATCAACCATTCTCTTTGCATCAGTTTCAATATTGAATTTTATTTTGAAACTTTGTGTTGTGGTTTTGTACTTTCCCAAGTTGTTTATAATCACAAAGTTTTTGATACCAAACAATAGTCCTTCCTTGAATGAAGATTGCCATTTTGGAATGAACATCTTTGGAATAGTGGCAGATATCTTTTCACCCTATAAAATAGATATCATAGACATCAATGTATGAATATTACTAATGCATTAAATATTTGAAGGAAAATATTATCTTACTTTGGAGTCATGGAAAAGACATTCTAAGCTAACAATTTCCTTTCTGTTAGCAGGTGCTGCAAATTCGTATATTCGTAGTAGACGTAGTTTTATGGCTTTCTTCATCTTCATTTTGGTTGGATGAAGATCTTTGATATAGCACCACATTGAAGATGGCTTCTCTTTATTTGAGTCCATAAATGTTGTTCTTGTAATTTGATATACTCTTCACTTTGTTAAGCACAATCAAATCTCCTGCAATGTTAAAAAATAAGATTAGGCATTTAACAATAGAAACTGCTTGAAACTTAAAAAAACCGAGAGAGAAAATATTTCTGATATTAAGAATGGAGAATGTACTTTCTTGTGTGGATGATACTGATGAATTGTTCCCTATAGGTGCTTTTATATATTGTTGAAAAAATGGGTTCTTGCAATTTTGAATTGATTTTATTCAGAAGTTCAAAATTTTAGTTCCCTCCAAATTGTGTTAGTGTGTTACAGCTGTTAATATTTAATAGTTTTGACTGCAGCTGATATCCATTTTAATATTGCATGACTTAATTTTTCACAGCTATAAATATTATTTAAATCTGTATTTCTTCTTAATATTTGTGCTTTTATATATGTTGAAAAAATGGGTTGTTGCAATTTTGAATTGATTTTATTCAGAAGTTCAAAATTTTAGTTCGCTCCAATTTTTGTTGTCAGAAAAAGAATTAATTTTAAATTGTGTTAGTGTGCTACAGCTGTTAATATTTAATAGTTTTGACTGCAGCTGTTATCCATTTTAGTATTGCATGAGTTAATTATTCACAGCTATAAATATTATTTAAATATGTATTTCTTCTTAATATTTGTGCATGTTTTTTGCTAAACTGAGCGGGAATTTTCCCGCTTGTTGAACAGTTTTTCGCTACTTGGATTTAGTATTATAAGTAGATGTATCTGCTAGATTGTTTTATTTGCCTGAAATGTGTAAAGATAAGAAATCGTATTGTTGAGCTTCAAGGCTCCATCTAAGCAATCGTCCTTTATTATACGATTCTTTTATCTTGTATTTTGTAAAATCTTTTGTATAAGAACTATCCGTTTGATATATAAATTTTTTTGGTTGTAAGTCCAATTTGAATTTCCGTAATGCTTTTATTAATGCAAGTGTTTCTTTTTCATGGACCGTATAATTTTTCTCAGCTGGTTTAAATGTTCCTGACGCCCATTTCGTTAATAATATATTCTGAAATTGTTTTAAAAATGTTTTTACTTCAGATGGTTTATTATTTGTGATAAATATTTTGAAATCATTATAAGCACCTGGGATTGCTTGAAGAACTGCTCCCCAAGTATCTTGACTTGCGTCAGTATTTAGAATGAGTAAATCATTTGGTTTTGGTAGATATAATTTTGGAAGATTTTTACATAACTCTTTTAAAGCTTTTACAGCTTGTGTTGCACTAATTGTCCATTTCCATGGAATCTTTTCTGATATCATTTCTTGTAGTAATGCTCTTTCTTTTGAAAGTTATTTTATAAAACCCTTTTCACCAATGTAGGTTAAACACCTAAGAAATCGTTGTATTTGATTTCTATTTTCTAATTTATCTGGAAATTTATTAATTTTTTCTAATAAATGTTTTTGTGGTTCTATGTATCCCCCTTTTAAAATCTTCATTCCTAGGAATTCTACTTCTTCTAATGCTATTTTTGTTTTTTCTTTACTTAGAATTACTCCTTTTTCTTTTAGTTGTAATAGAATCTTTGCAACTTGATTTAAATGATGTTTTCTTGTTCCTAAAGTAAAAATTATAATATCGTCTATATATGCCAGACTTATAGATTCAAATCCCTTAAGATTATTATCCATAAATCGTTGATAGATACTAGGTGCTTGTTTTAATCCAAATGGCATAACTGTAAATTGATATTGATTTTGTGGTGGACAACTAAATGCTGTTAACGGTTTAGTATCCTTATGTAATCGTAACTGCCAATATCCTGATTTTGCGTTAAGAGTTGTGAACCATTCTGCCTTTTTAATTTTATTAAAAATATAATCTTGCCTAGGTAATTTGTATGCATCTCCTCTAGTGTCTTTATTCATTTCTTTATAGTTTATAACCATTCTTCTTTTTCCCCGTTTAATTTCATTATGATTTTCAACATAAAATGCTGGTGCACTATGTGGACTTATGCTTGGTTCTGTAATTCCCTTTTCTAATAATTTTTCTGTTTCTTCTTTAAATTCTGCGACATCTCTTTCTGTATATGGAATTCTATTTGGTACATTTACTTCTTTATTGGGATCTATTAATTCTATCCTAACTTCCATTGTATTTGTATTTTTAATAGGGTCTAAAGGATCTTGACTACTTATTTCGTCGAGGATTCTCAAGACTTTTATTTCGATTTTTTCGTGAATGTACATAATTAGTTGATTTTTAAGTTCATGGATGATTTTTCCTTGTAAAAAGGAAAGTGTAGTATATATCTTTGTTGTAACTAAATGTCTACGTTGGTTTTCCATTGCTGGACAACGTAATTTTACTCTATCAATTTCTTGAATAAAAGGGTAATATTTTTTAAGAAAATTGTTTCCTAATATTAATGGTACTCCTGTATCTTGTTTGTATAAGGTGTCTAGAGGGAATTTTCTTCCTTTGATTAGTATTACAAGATCTTTTGCTCTATCATTTATTTGGATAATTTTATTATTAGCAATTCTTACTTGTATTGGTTTTTCTAGTGTTGACCAATATTTTGTTGGTAACATTGTTTCTTGTGCAAGGCATATAGTTGCTCCAGTATTTATATAAGCAAAAGTATATTTATTAAATAGTTTTACTTTTATAAATGTACTATTCTTGCTCATCACTACTTTCTGTATAGTTGGAACTTTCAGATTCAGATTCTATGCTATATGTATCGAAATTTATTTCTTCGCCTTCTTCGTATATGTCTTCTATAGGTTCGAGCCCTAAAGAGTATATAAGTTTTATTTTATTTTCTTTATACAAATTTTTCTTTGGACATTCATTAGCATAATGACCAAATTCTTGACATTTCCAGCATCTACATGTCTTCTTTTCTTTCGAGTTTTTCTTATTTCTTGTGTTTTTATCATCGTATTTTCTGTACCTCATTTGATATTTTTGTTTCCATGGTTTTTTAAATGTTCTATATTTTTTATATCGAGGATAATATTGTTTTTTATATCTTCTCTTTCTTTCTGGTTTACATCCATATTGATGTGGAATTGTTTCATGTTGTTTACAACATCGTATATTTATTTTTTCTAAATATTTTTCTTCGGTTTTTCTCATACACAATTCATCTCTATATTCTAATGCATATTTTTCTATTAATCCTAATGTTTCTTTTGTTTTAGTTTTTGTTGGGTTTGTTAATTGTATATTTATATATTTTAACATTGCTGGTGGTAGTTTACTTTTTACTATATCTAATAGGCCAGTTCTATCTGATGTTTTATAATAATTTTCTTTTATTTGGCAAAAGAAATTTTCTATAAGACATGGGTCACAGAGAGCCATATTACTTAGTATTTTTATAATATGTGATTTTTCAAATTCTCGTGCTGTTTCTGTTTCATCCCCAAAAAATTCTGCAAATATTTCTTTGGTTAATTGTTTTAGAAAGTCAAATTTAGCTTTTTCTGATGTATCTTGTTTAGCATAGTTACTATAATTACATGGTGTTGTATGTAACCAGTCTGATAATTGTCCTGTAGCTTTATACATTATATATGTTAAAAAATCTTCTAGTGGTAATTTGCTAATTGTATCATCATCAGTTTGGACTATCATTTGGAATTGATTTATCCATAACATAATTAAACTTGATGCATTTGATGCACAATCTATGTTTAATACTCCACTACTTATACTTCTTTCTTTCTGAATGTATGATGGTGGAATATTCTTTTTGTATTTTCGTGTTGTATATGTATAATCATTTTTATACATATAATCCATAAAGCTTTTTTCGTATTTATTTGGTCGTGTTTCATTGCTTGTAGAAGCATTTTCTTGTTGCTTATTATAATCTTCTTTTTTACGTTTTTCTTCTTCTTCTTCTTCTTCTTCCATATTTAATGTTGGATTTTCATCATCACTATCTATTCCATAGATGATACCTTGAGCATCTTCTTCATCAATTCTTGCAACCTTTAAATCTTGTATTTGTAATTTGTCTATTAATTTTGATAATTTTTCTATTTCGTTTATCTTCGAATTGGTGGTATCCATTTATGTGTTAAATTTATAGGTTCATTTTTTACTAATTTTCTAGTTGTCCCTTTTGTTACTAATTCTTGTATTAATTCTAATGCCTCTTTACATTCAAAACATTTTTCTTTTCCTGTTAATATTTCTTCATTATCTAATTCTCCTTGTTCTTTTAGGAAATTTATTAAATCTTGGTATTTATATTTTCGTATTTTTGTTTTCTTTATTCGATTTATTGAATCTAATAATTCTTTTTTATTTTCTTTAATTATTTCTATTAATGTTAATATTAAATTAGATACTTTTGAATTCCCTTCTGTCATGCGGTTATTAGAATTATTAATTGTTGTTCTAATTCTTCTAATAAAGCTTCTAATCGAAACATTTCACATATTTCATTTTCTACTCTATGAAATTCTATTAATTGTTTTGTAAGCTTTATAGTTTCTTGAATTCTTAAAATTTCTTTTCTTAGTGCTATCATCTCAAGATTGCTTATTGTGACAAAGTAGTTTGTCGTAATTGTAATGTTTATTATTTTTATTAATATTGCTCATTTGTTCTTTCAAGCTCTGATACCAAAATTGTTTATGCGGATTTTTGGGAATTTTGATTAATCGTGTAGACGACGTTTCATTTTGTGTAAATGAAATTAAATTAAGATAAATATAAAAGAAATACATAGGAGGGTATAATTGGAATTTCAACTCTATTCAAACCTTGGTCAAAGCACGTTTGCTATATTCTGAATGTTTTTATAAGAGTTGTTATAGGTTGAACTATACTTAAAAAATTTGCTAGTTAAAATTATTAAGTGTTATTTAATTATATTATTATTATTATTTACTAAAAAGTAATGTATGAATAAATAAAATTACATAAATTTATCATTTGTACCATTTAATATTTTATTTGTTTTTAATTTTATTATATTTTATAATTAAACTTAAACTTAATAAAATCAAATAAAGCATTGATATATTTATATTTTAATAAATTTGTCATTTGTAGAATTGATATGTTTATATTTTTATCATTCGATATGTTTTAATATAATCTTAATATCATTTTTTTTAATTTCTTTATTATTTAAATAATTTTTAATAAGTTATAAATTTATAGTTTAAATAATTATTCAATTAATAAATACGCAATTAATAATGTTTCGTATTTTTAATAATGGATTATCTTGTAATAATTTATTTCTTTTGAACTTAATACAGGGTTTAAATTGCAAATTTGTTAAAGATATTGGTTGTATTTGAAAAATTGTGATAAAATGAATATGTTGAGAATATTCTTTTGAGTTTGAGTTTTGTGTTTTCGGTTGGGGAAGAATGGTGTTTGATGTGACATTTACTGCATTTTTTGTTTGTGTTTGGGTTTTTCGGTTGGAGATGGTCTAAACAGATTCGGTCAAACAATTTTAGGTTCGGAACAAACCTAAAAATCCAATTAAAAATCATATAAGTTTGGGTCAATTTCGAAACCCATTTGACCAGCCAATGAAATTAATTATATATGAAATTTCTCATATTGAATAAGTCATTTTTTTATCAAACAAGTCAGGTTAATTAAGATTAAAATTTTCATCATCATTAAGTAAGTAATTTCGGATTAGCCTAACAATAAAAATGTGGTGTTTGGGTTGATTTTTCCATCCTAAAAAATAAATAGATCGTATTCGGTGTTGGGGTCAAGCCCACGAAGCCCAGGCCCAATAAGCACATCAGCCCGAATGACGATTCGGCCCAAGCAATGAGTCCGCCAAGAGCGACAAGAGAGCGGAAAGTGCCTAAGTCAAAAGGTCTATACCGAGGCTCTCCATTCCTCGGTACCGAACAGATGTAAAGGTCAATGTCGAGGCGCTTCATAAAGAATAACCCTATAAGCCTGACGGTGCACAACCGTTACAACCCTAACCGACCCCGAAGAACCCGAGACTGCTCCGAGAATTTTGGCGAACCGTTAGAGGTCGACACTTAGGGTTAGGCCATGCGCCCCCACCCCTATCCTGTCTGTAAATAGGGATGGAGGACTCCTTTTTTGCATCGATCTGTCTCACTAAAAGCTTTATTGTTATTAAACTTATTATGCTGAAATCTTTATTGAATCGCCGGAATAAAGATATTTCATTTTGATTTATTTTCCATTGTTGACTTTCTTCTCAAGTTCCACGTGTTCTTTTGTCTTCATTCTGCTATTATCTAACCGAATTCCAAGGGCCCCGTTTATTCGTATAATCGAACCTCAACATTCGGTTTGATGTGCAACGTGTTAATATCAAGCTGCAACCCGAACTGCCAACTAAAATCTGAACCAATTGCCACCCACGTACAGTCTCACCTCTCAAACTGCTTTCATCTAGGGGTGAACACGGTTTGGCCAAAACCGACCGAACCAAATTAATTTGGCCAGTTTGAAAATTAAAAATTCCGTTCGGATCGAACTGTCTTGTTAAACCGTATAATTTGGTTTGGCCGACAGTTTGTGGTAGGAAACCGACCGTTTGGGCCGGACCAGACCGCTTTTATAAAATCATTTAAATTATATATAATTTCAAATTATAATGTAATACAATCAGTGTTTCTCACAACATTTATATAGAATTTCAAATGTTTGTTTTGTTCATCATATGATTATTTATTAATGTCAATAATGAACAAAGTATTTTTTTATTTTAAATTTTGTCTGCTATCTAAACATTAACATAAAATATTTAATAATTCAACTTATATTTAAGTTAAATGTATTTTTTGATTAAATAATTCATGAGCTCTGTTGAGCCCAAAAATAATTGGTTTATAAAAACTAGGCCCAGGTCCAGTAAAGATGGCAACAACCCAAGTAGGCCCACTCGAGCAGGCTCTACAGCCTCCGAGTAATGAATTCAGCTAAGCCCACAGGGACCTACACGAAGGGGCCAACCCAAAGGATCATGACCCACCGGCTAGGTCTAGCTCCCGAAGTGCTCGACACAGAACCACAACCAAGGTCCCATGCCACGAATTACAAGTAGTATTAAGATCTCGGAGAGCACGACCTGGAGCCAGGAATCTAGAGTTCACGGCCTACCCAGAAGCTTAAGGAGGCGAATCTCAGGCCGCGCAGAACTGGGAAGACAAGTAAAAACCCTAATCCAACTACTTCCCGGGAAATCGGAACCACCGTTGATTCCTTCGCGTCGTCAACAAGAAGGACGTCCGACCTAGCTGAAACCCTAGCCGAACGATCCTGAATAAGGCGCAACGGTCACTACCTCCAACGACACCCATGGAAATCGGAGCTACTCCCAAAATTTGCTAGGGTTTTAACGACTCCCTTGAACTATAGAAGGATCGCCGATAGTTCATTTTGCACACGATTTTTTGGCTAATACACTTGTACTCACGAGCTCGCTTTGCAAAATTTCTTATTAAATAGCATATTCGTCTTATTGCATTGTTCTTTATTCATATTCTATTTTGATTCTCATAAGTTCCAAGGGTCCCTATTCCATCACAAATCGAACCTCAACAAGCTCTTTTTGGTAATAATATTATAAAATAAGGAACTTGTTGGCATTATTAATTTATCATGTTGTTTCAATCCTAAAAGTATTTTATATTTAAATAAATTATTTGTTTTCACAAAATAAAATATTTCAAAAAATAAGAAATGTTCGAGGTTTGGACTATAATGGTTGAATTGACATTGCAAGCCATCAAACCGATCGAACCAAATCATTTTAAAATGATTTGACCGATATGATTTGAAAAGTTTTCCAACCATAATTATTAGTTTGACCGATACTTCACCCTTCAAATCAGCCAAACCAAACAATGTAAACCCTACTTTCATCTATACAATTGATATGTTGCTCACCATCACTTTGAATACTACGCTCCAAATGCCACAATTAATGAATTGACAAATTTACAAGCTGAAGAGTCAAAATTGAGAATCTTAGTAAACATGCATGCACTCTAAGCTAACTACCATCAATTGCTTTAGAATTGAGAAATTAAAAAAATAAGAGAAAAGTGAATCCGGGTGGGGGTGAGTTTCGTGGATGGTTCGTTTGGGATGACGTGGCGGGGAATTCTATTGACCGGTCAAGACTACTAGAAGCTTGGGGCTTAAGCTTCGCCGCCCAATTGCTATAATTTAATCCCTAATCAGTCAAGCTTCCACCGGCGGCTCCGGTTACCATTTTTGTATATTTACATCCACTCAATCATTATCCATTTCGCTATTTTATGGACATTATTATTATTGGTTGCCCCAAAAATATCAATTATTGTATAAATGACGATTAAGTTGCTTCACTATTTGAAACAGTGGTCTGCTCCCCATAATTTGACTATTAATTATCTTCAACTTAGGTGCAGGTTGTGAGTTTGAAATTTAATGGATATATTTAAGTGGAGTGAAAATATATTTTATTTTAAAAAAGATTGACTATTGATTAGAGCTAGAGAAATGTAATGACAAATAATGTAATATGCCTTATTGCTTCGCTTGGTTTCATAATAATTTAACACTCATTTTATCAGTTAAAGAAGTTGTAGGTGTGCATTTATGAAAATATAAATATATAATCTTTCCATATATGGTAAAGGATATTTCACATTTTTATTGTATAGGTAGTAGAATTTTGGATATTTAACATTCTAACATATACGATGAAGTTGAAATAATTATGCTTAATGCTAGGGGTTCTCAAATAAATATGATATTACATTTTCAAAATAATTAGATAGAATATTTGAGGGTTTCGTTATTTAATCACTCATTTCTGGATGGATTTTGGAACTGTGGCAACAATTCACAATTCAAGAGAAGTAACAAAGTTTTGTTGAAATAGGAATTCAATGGAAAGACAGAGTGAATCAATGCACTGAAATTTAATATTAATATAATTGTCACTCATTGGTTAACTTTTGAAATCCCTGTCCAAAAGATGCATGGATGTGGCGGATTCAGGCCAGATACATAACTCAATCATATCTTAATAAACAATTCAAAATTCATATAATAAAACAAAGTTATTCACCCCATTAAACATTATGGTGTCATCAATCAGCGACCAGAAAGTCAAAAGTTACAAGACTATAATTATTGCCCACCGGTTCCACAGTTAAACAGTTGCACGAATTTGATAATTCTTTCATTATTTTAATTAATAAAGGATTCGAAAGTATTTATGATTAATATTTATATTTTTATAGAAAAATAAGAACTGTTGATAAAATCACCCCAAAAAAAAGAAGAAAAAAACAATAGTGGAATGTAGTGTGAGTGAGTGAGTCCCGCTGCGCACGCATGTCTCCTTCCTGGTAGCTTCCTCCTGCTCACCTATATAAAAAGTCGTCAGCTTACTTTTTTATAAAATTCTCAACAGAATTCAAACTTTTCTTTCTATTCCTCCTCCTTTTCTAGGATATAGCTAGTCTGAACGAGGATTTCCCGTTTCAGTTCAGGTACCCCACAAATCAATTTCCGAATCCCTTTTTCTTCATTTCTTCTTTGCGTGCAAATGGGATCCCAGTTTGTTTCTGGTACAAAATTTCAAGAATCTTGTTTTTGATGTTTTTTGCAGGAAGAATCTCAGAAATCTGAGTTGAGGTGTGATGAATACTTTAGTCCAAGGATATTTGGCTCCGGCAAACGACGCCTTCCAGCCGAATTGCCGGTCAAGACCAGTTTACCCCGATGAAAATCGGCGAATCAACGGCTCGTCGTCTGAAGAGTCTTCAATCTCCGTTTCCCCGTCGCGAAATGAAGGGTCGAGTTCATCGGAGGAGGGCGAGTCTCCGAAAGAGAAGGATCACTCTGATGCAATTCTCAAGTTCATAAGCATAATGTTGATGGAAGAGGAGGATTTGGGAAACAAGCCGTGTATGCTCCACGACTGCTTGGCTCTTCAAGCGACCGAGAAATCTCTCTACGACGTTCTCACCGATAACAGTCTCGATCAAAGCGCCGACCATTTTAACCAAACTAGTAGCCTCGACAGCGGCGGCGCTTCATCGGAAATCAGCAGCTTTCTCGAGTCCAGTTGGAGGGAGAATTTGCGGGATTACGAGTCTCAAGTTGAATTTCCTTATCCATATCCCTCCCTGCAAGATTTACAGTCCCATCTCCCGCCGTTGGACGGCCTATCGGTTCCGGTGAGTGAGTTTTCGAGGGAAAAGAAAAACCGGCACCGGGAAGAAGAAATCGATTACCGGAGCAACAAGCAGTTGGCCAACAGCATAGTGGAGTCGGAGCCATTGGAGATGTTCGACGAGGTGCTGCTTTGTTCGTACAGGGACAATCCCATGATGTCTGCCTGCGACGAACCGGAGGCGAAAGAAGGAAAGAAGAAATGGCCGCAAGCCAAGGGGTCGGGAAGAGGGCGACCGAGAGGAGGCAAGAAGCAAGACGTGATAAAGGAAGTGGTAGATTTGCGGAGTCTGTTGATGCAATGCGCGCAGGCTGTGGCCACCTACGACGGCAGAACTGTGAACGATCTCCTGGCCAAGATACGGCAGCATTCGTCGCCTCACGGCGACGGCATGGAGAGGCTGGCGCATTACTTCGCTAACGCGCTCGAGACGCGGCTGGCGGGGACCGGAACGGCGGCGTACGCTTACTTCTCGATATCAGCTGCTGAGATCTTGAGAGGTTATCAGACATTCATCAAGGCTTGCCCTTTCAAGATCATGTCCAATTTGTTAGCTAACAAAACCATTCGAAAACTGGCTGATTCGACACCCACTCTCCACATCATCGACTTCGGCATTCTGTATGGATTCCAATGGCCCTGCCTGATTCAGGCGCTGTCGGAACGGCCCGGTGGGCCTCCGATGCTCCGCATCACCGGGATAGACTTCCCTCAGTCGGGCTTCCGCCCGGCTGAGAGAGTCGAAGATACGGGAAGCCGGCTCGCGAGGTACTGCGAGAGATTCAGAGTCCCCTTTGAGTTCATCGCCATTGCTCAAAAATGGGAGACCATCAAGCTAGAAGACCTCAAGATCAACAAGGGTGAGTTGCTGGTGGTGAACTCCTTGTACCGGCTGCAGAACGTGCCGGACGAGACGGTGGTGGTGAACAGCCCGAGGGATGCGGTTCTCAACTTGATCAAGAAGATCAACCCTGACCTGTTCATCCATGGAGTCGCCAACGGCACCTACAACACGCCCTTCTTCGTGACGAGGTTCAGGGAAGCGCTGTTCCACTACTCGTCGTTGTTCGATATGTTTGAGGCGACGGTGGGCCGGGACGACCCGAACAGGCTGCTGCTGGAGGAGGAGGTGCTGGGGAAGGATGTCACCAACACCATAGCGTGTGAAGGGACGGAGAGGCTGGACCGGCCGGAGACGTACAAGCAGTGGCAGGTGAGGAGTGTGAGAGCCGGGTTCAGGCAGCTGCCGCTGGATCAAGATATCGTGAGATACGTGAGGAATAAGGTGAAGAGGGATTATCACAAGGATTTCTTGGTGGATGAAGATGGGAAATGGATGCTGCAGGGATGGAAAGGTCGAGTTCTTCACGCCATTTCTTACTGGAAGCCTGCTCACAACTGATCCCACAAAATTCAGACAGACAATCAATCATGTTGTCCGAATAAGAGAGATTTTGTGCTTCTTGCTTGTTTGTTCAGTGTTTCATTTTAATTTTGCTCTGCTTAAATGTTTTTTTATTCAATATTTCATTTTAATTTGCTCTGCTTCCTGCTATTATCTTACTGTTATTATCTACACAGCAAAATCATTTTAAATATAAAAGGAATTCTCATTTAAAACTGGTAAAGAAGCATAGCATCTGTTTTTGCAGAGATCTAATCTGAACTAGTAAAGTTACTACTTTCAATACAATTGCAATACAACATATCCAACAGCGGAGGGGAAACTCAAGTGCCAAAAAATACTCTAGAAAATTGCACCATTGATATTTTAAGACAATATTCTGAAAACAGAAGACAAAAAAAGAAAATACAACTCCTGCAGTTACCTCTTGCTTTGATACTTGTTAGGCTGAAGTACATTCCAATCCAGTTTTTCACGCTTATTATGTTTATGAGAACTGCGATTTCTACTGGTGTTTGAATCTTTGTTATCTTGATTACTCTTTCTCAGCTTACTTGGATGTTCTGGTTCTGCACTGACCTCATGTTGCTTCCTCTTGCCATTGCCATTCGAATCATTGCTTGAAGTGTCTACTTCTAAGTCGTCTGACCTACAATGCGCGGACCCATTTTCTCTGCAAAAACGAAATGCAAGGGTTAATACAAAAAATGTTGCACATATTTTAACGGTTATGGCTTTCCTTAGACATCCTAAGAATACCCCACAATCAATAAGCGAACCTCCTTGAATAACTTCAATTTGATCATCATAAATTGTTCCAGTACTAGATTTTTGGTTCAGACACAGGCAGACCAAGAGATGTTGCAAATAAGGTATTGGAAAACTCCTTGCAATTAAGCTTATAAAGTTCACGTATGAATAAATTATCGTTTAAATATATGGACATGAATAGTTGGCAAAGAAAACAACACCACAAAGCACGGATCAAGAACACCAAGGAAATACTTGTACACCTTTACCATAGGTAGGAATTTCAAGTCCTCTCTTACAAACCAAAACTCTAAAAGCAGGAATCATGAAAAATGAACAGAATATGGCTCAAAATAAAAAATAAATAAATGAATGAGCAGGCAGTAGCAGAATTCAATGGTCGAAAGTAATTCATTTTTACAGCCAGTAGCATAAATAAACTGACCTGACGGATTCATTTTTCCTGCCAGAACTTGTAGCAGCTGATTCAGTTTCACTAGGGTCAGATGGATCCTCATTCAGTTTCTAAGAAGACAAAGTAACTCATGTAAGAAGACGAAATTTAAAAAGAAACATAAAAACTAAGAGCCTTTCACAACTCACATCGATAGATGGGTTAAAATTTTGAAATGACATCCGACCTCTTGTTGCCCCTGGATGCGGATCACGTTCAACTATAACAACACTGCACATAGTAAAATATTGATAAAGATACCCCACAATATTGAAAGAAATTGATCATAATGTTCACATATAGATGTCCATACAGAAACTCATACGCATATCAAAGACAAATGGATAGTTTCAGAAGATGGTAAATATACCATCTAAGATTTATACAGAACACCATGGATATTAGGATATATGCAGAAGTCAAATATTCAAGTTGCCAAGGTTTGGTTAGGATAAACGGATTCATCAATACAATTAAATCTTTAAACCATATTACTTCTAAGGACTAAATTCGAGTTTTGCCCGAGAGAATAATGTTGATAGTTTATGATAAGGACATTGAGATTCTCAGACCAAACAATGCCTTAATAGTTAATAACATTAATTCCCTGGAAGATCTGGTTCAATTTTTCCCACTTATTCACATTCTCTCGAGTAAAACATACTGCGAAGTGCCATTAGCATTCTCCAAATAAATCGAATAACCATTTCAGCACAATGAAAAGGGATCATTCTTGAATGCAAGAATCATCTGATACACACAACTAGCCAAGTTTCTACTATCCAAGCATCTCAGCTTCTTCCATAACTTACTCTTACCAAAGACAATGCTCAAGAAAGACAAATATCTCAAAAACAATATTCATCAAATTATACAACGATATGCATGTAATGAGCACAAGAACGACGATTCAAAAGAAATGAAGTAATAAAGATACCATCTTTTAACAGCAGAGCTGGGGACGGGGAAATCTCCTGAAGGCATGACAACCTCTTCTTCTTTCTTGGACTTCTCCTCTTTCTGAGAGGCCCTTTGCATGAACTGAACAGAGGATGGGATAAAAACATTGAGATTTTGTGTAATTTACAAATGAAATCAAGAAAATCAACAGTAGCTAGAGTAACTAAATTGGATTCAAAAGGTAAGCTTTCAAGAAAAACAAGAAACGATCTGCAGCTGTACCTTCAAGTTCTTCAGAGTACTGGACAGCTCTCGTTTCGCCATGGGGGTTTTCTCCGATTAGCCTCAACAAAATACAAGTCGGGGCCGCCTGTCTGCAGCGTCTCTCTCTCCCTCGCCCTCTCCGTCAGCGCGCCGTTAAATTTGAGAGTTGAGAGACGCGGAGTTGGAATGGCAAGGGTTTGGCGACGAGAGGATTGACATCTTAATGACTAAAATACCCCCCGCACAAATCCCCGTCGTATTTCTAATTCTAGCCTTCCACTTATAATATTATTACTTATTTTTTAAGCAATTTATTCTTTTATTATTATTAGTTTATCAAAATTTAAAAGAAATGCATAAATAAATAATAACAATAATAATAATAATAGGTTTCTAAATCTAATATAGTAACTTTCCATGGACTCTCGAAAACGATTTTTAGAAATTAAAAGAAAACGTAAATCTCGATATTGCTGTACATGTAATATCAAATTTTAAATAATGGCACATAAACTGTCATTGAAAATATTACTTCATAAAACAATGCCAAATATTATACACAAAATATAATACACATACGAAGTGTGCATGTAATGAATATGTGACGTTGTTTCGTATAATGAATAAAACAAATTGATAACTCTAATTGACATTTTAAATTAAGAATATTTTGAACTAATTTTAAAAGATGATAGGAACTTTCAAAAGTTCTAACGATAGATTTGGAATTGGGAAAAAAATACAAAAGATATCAATATACATAAAAGTTTTTCTATTTTTAAACCTACTTTACAAAAGATGAATTATGTTACGTTGGTGTAATTAATATAGCTATTATGTAATGAGGAGATAGAGTGATGAGAATAGGAAGAAAGAGAAGAGATTTAGGGTAAATATTTCTTGCCATTCATCGTGCACTGAGAAATATATTTATAAGTGATAAAAAGTCCTAAACATAGGTGGACCGAAATAAAAGGAAAACAATTCCACCCAAACATTATTGTAACTTAAATAATTTGAGCCCAACTGATCTAGAGCCCAAACCACTTATATCTCTTGACTTTCACTTTTTGGACACAACCCACGTGATGGTACTATTCACAGCAACCCTTCTTCTCTTCCTCCATGTCTGCGCCGTTCTTCATTCTTCCTCCACCAAGTTCTGTAACATTACCCCCCCCCCCCCCCAACAAGAGATCCTTGTCCCAAGGATACCATTTAGGATAGGATTTCATCATAAATTTTCGATCTTCCCACGTTGATAGATTCTGCACTCCCGGCCCCCATTTCACCCTGATTTGCTCAACCTGAGTGTTATTGCGTGTAATCACACGCTCATCTTCCACTTCCATAGGAAGGAGATGAAATATCCCGTCCTCATCGGCATCTGGAATCCAAGTAACTGTAGCATCTCCATTCTTTATCGACTTCTTGAGCAGAGAAACATGGAAGACAATGTGTAATCTAGACCCCTCCAGAAGATCAAGCTTATATGCCACCTTCCCTATGCGCTGAATGATTTTGTAGGGTCCAAAATACCGAGAGGCGAGCTTGAGGTTCTTCCGAAGAGATAACGAGATTTGTCGATAGGGCTGCAACTTAAGGTACACCTCATCTCCAACTGAATATTCTCTCTCTGATCAGTGTTTATCAGCCTGCACCTTCATTCGATTTTGAGCATTTGTGAGGTTTTCCTTGATAACTTTGAGGATAGCCTGTCTGTCCAGTAAAAAATCTTTGACATCATCTTCTGTGGTGTCTAACAGGCGAGCCGCAGGGAGGTAAGGCAGAGCATAACCATACAAAGCCTGAAATGGTGTAGTTTTCAAAAAGGAGTGGAAACTCGTGTTATACCAGTATTCAGCTAGAGACAACCAACGTTTCTACTGCTTAGGAGTGTCAGAAGATAAACACCTTAGATAAGTGTCTAAACTCTGATTTACTCTCTCTGTTTGCCCATCGGTTTGGGGATGGTAAGATGTAGAATAACTCAGTGTAACCCCCAGCAATCTAAATAATTCCCTCCAAAAAAATTCCAGTAAAAACTTTATCCCTGTCCGTAACAATATTCATAGGCATCCCGTGTAATTTGTAGACACCTTCCAAGAACTCCTTTGCTACTATCTGTGCAGTAAATGGGTGTGATAAAGCAATAAAATGACTAAATTTAGTTAATCTATCCACCACCACCATGATAGAATCACTCCCACATGATTTAGGTAACCCCTCAACAAAATCCATAGTAATATAGGACCAAGGTTGGTCAGGTATGGCCAAGGGTTGGAGTAACCCTGGGTAGGGATTACGATTCAGTTTGTTCTTGGCACAAACTTCACACTGTTCCACTAATGATCTTATGTCCTTCATGCAGGGCCAGAAGAAGAGTGACTTCACCTTCAGATAGGTGACATAAACCCCTGAATGCCCTCCAACTGGAGTGGAATGCAGTTCCTTCACAACGTAGTCTCTGCAACCCTTCTCTTATATCGAAGTAGTTCACCATCAAATTTAAATAAGGGTAACGAAGCCTCATCTTTTTTCTTAGAAGCCAGAATGTTGGCAACCCATCCATCACCTTCATAACTTGCCGTAATTAACCGAATCCAATCAGGAACCAAGGTAGTTATAGTCATACACTCATCTTCAGATCTGACCACCCGTGAAAGTGCATCAGCCACCCTATTTTCAACTCCCTTTTTATAATGTATCTCATAGTTGAGCCCTCGAAGTTTAGAAATTCCTTTTTGTTGCATAGGGGAGGCTACCCTCTGGTCCAAAAGGTGCTTCAATGTTTCTTGGTCTGTCTTTATTATGAACTTATGCCCCATTAAATAATTCCTCCATTTCTGGACTGCCATCAACACGGCGAGGAACTCCTTCTCATAAATGGATAAACCTTGATTTTTCACACTCAAAGCCTTACTCATTATGCAATAGGTTTTACATGTTGCATTAACACTGCCCCCACTCCATATCCACAAGCATCAATTTCCAGTACAAAAGGTTGTGTAAAATCTGGCAAGGCAAGAACTGGTGTGGTGCTCATTGCCCTTTTAAGTTCTTGAAATGCCTGTTCAGCCCCCTCATTCCATAGAAACTGCCCATTTTTCAAAAGATTAGTTAAGGGCTTACTAATTTGGCCATAATTCTTGACAAATTTCCTGTAGTAACTGATCGATGCTAAATCTGCATACAAATTATAGCAAAGGGCAAATAAATTTATAAGACAACTGAAGGGTTGGTCGATCCCACAGAGATAGTGCAACGATGGACAATCATATACTGAACATGGTTCTCAGAACTTTTGTTTGGGCAAATCAAATTTGAGGTTTTTGATTTTTCAAAAGAAATAATTAAAGAGGGAAATTCAAATAATAAAAAGCACAGATTCCAGGGAAATCTACCAATCTGATCAACTTGCAAGAATTAAATATTCAAACCCGTGAAACACAATTTTAGTGGAAAACCTTTTATTGTGGAGTTAATTCCCTGGTCGGGCAATTAAAACCTAAATTACTAATTAGTGATCTATCTCCTCTCGGTCTCAAAATACACCAATTAATCAATTTCATAAAGATCTAGATTTTCCTACAATTGAAATCTTCTTGGTCGGACAGATAATCAAAAGTATTAAACTCTTACTTCCTATTATCGATTTTCACCTTTCGGTCCTTCAATCAATAACTAAAACATATTCCAATTTT
>JAPKLW010000609.1:356815-389130 GCA_026898455.1 Plectranthus barbatus
GCATAATACCCTCTAATATACACTCATGCTCAGTTTATTCAAGAAAATGTACTAAAATGCATAAAAGAAAGGAAAAACAAAGCGATAAGAGAGTAGAAAAATGAGCTTATCAGTAACCTGTGAGGCCCAAAAATCCTCTTAATTCCCTAACAGTACTTTTCCTTTTCCAATTTATCATAGCTTCTATCTTGCTAGGATCAGCTGCCACCCCATCGTTTGAAATAATATGACCCAAATACTCAATGTGTGTCTGCCCGTAGTGACATTTGGACTTCTTAGCAAATAGAGAATTCTTCCTTAACAACTCCAGTACTTCAGCCAAGTATGTAACATGGTCTGACCAAGTCTTGCTAAATATTAATATGTCATCAAAGAAAACCAAGACAAACCTTCTCAGACACTCCTTAAAGACCCTGTTCATTAGGGACTGAAATGTAGCAGGGGCATTGCAGAGCCCGAAGGGCATCACCAAGAACTCATAGTGTCCTTGGTGGGTTTTGAAAGCAGTTAGGTATCTATGCTCAGGCTGCATAAGAATTTGAAAATACCCGGAACGCAAATCGATTTTGGAGAAGAATTTGGATCCATATAACCCATCCAACAACTCATCAACCACCGGAATAGGGAAATCATGCTTAATAGTTAAGTCATTTAGGTACCTGTAGTCGACACACATTCTCCAACTACCGTCTTTCTTCTTCACTAATAGCACAGGGGAAGAGAAAGGGCTTTTGCTTGGTTGTATCACGCCGCTGTCCAACAACTCCTGGACTATCTTCTCCACCTCATCTTTCTGGTCATGTGTCATCCGGTAGGGATATTGGTGTTTAGGCACACTCTCTGGCTTAAGTAGAATCTGATGCGCTACACCCCTGGATGGTGGTAAACCACTGGGTTCTCGGAAAACATCAGCATAGGAGCTCAAAAGATTATCCAAAGCTGGATTATCTTCCTTATCCGACTTGTGCCCAGAAGCGAAGAATAGTTCATCAACCCCTTCAGCATCCCTAGAGAGCATTAGTTTGTGTAGTGATCGGTGTGAAATAAATCTGCACAATGCCGCAGATGTCATAGCTTGTAATTTGACTTTTCTTCATCCAATCAGGTTGTAATGGTCCAATTATCATAATTAATCTTAACAGGGCCGTTGGCCTTGATCCAATCACACCCAAGGATAATGTCACACCCTACGGTCTGCAGTATCCTCAATGTGTGTACACATTTATGTCCCTGCATTTCCCAGGTAAAATTGTTAATCACATGTGAGCTCTTCAAGGGGGCTCCATTAGCCACCTTGACCACCAGGGGATTTGCTGTTTCAAGATTCAAACCCAATTCTTTGGCAGTTGCCTCCCTTAAAAGACTAAGATTACTTCCTGAATCAATCAATACATTGAGTTTATGATTTGCATAAATGCCTTCAAACCTCATGGTGGAAACTCCATCTCTGCCATTGAGAGTGTGTAATGACAATACCACCTCTTCAACAGGTTCCTCTATTGATTCGGGACCCCAGCAGATAGCTGATAACAAGATTCCTCCTCCTCAGACATGATGAGGTAAGCTTGTTGGCTACACTTGTGACCCGGAGTGAATTTCTCATCACAATTATAACCCAATCCCTTCTCCCGTCGAGCTGCCATTTCTGATGATATTAAGAGCTTAACCTGGGGCCTAATGGTTTGATTTCCCTTTGCAGGAGATGAAGCAACAATAGTGGCAGAAGGTTTGTAGCTGCTGACATTGCTACCACCAGGTAACCTGCTTAGTCCTTTTAATTTTCTTGTGATAACATCTATAGTATTCATCTGCTCCCTTCCCAAATCAATGGCATCTTCAAGTGTGATAGGCTTCATCATCTTAACCGCAGACTTCAAGTCAGGAGACAACCCACTGATAAAGTTAGAAACATAGTAGTCTTCAGGGTATAATTCACCATATACACATCTCATGCAGTCCCTCAATTCCTCAAACTTATCCACATAGTCTTGGTAATTGTTTCCCAATTGCAATTGTTTGAAATCATCAACTATTTGTGTCTTCTTTAGGGAAGCAAACCTAGCTGATACTAGATCGATAAACTGCTTCCATGTGTAATCAATACACCTTGCACTCACAGTAGTATACCACGTAGCGGCCCGTCCTTCAAAATACATAGTGGCTAATGCCACCTTTTGCTCATCCGGAACTGAAACCATTCGAAAATAATTCTCACATTTAACCATCCAAGCCCTAGGGTTGTTTCCATCAAAACATGGGAATTCCACCTTAGGATGAGGTGTATGCACATGCATGTGATCAATTCTATTATTGGTTTTGTTGTGATTGTTACCCTGTGAAGTACCTCCACCCTCCTGTCGAGGCATATCCTTAAAGGGACCAAGGATAGATGCATCCTCATTAACAAGTTTGCTTCTATTATCACTCAAAGCAGCTAAAGCAAGTTGGATCTTATCAAATTTACAATTGATTTCTGCAATTTGGTCTTGTAGGTTGCTCTCAGTGGAATCCCTTTTCATGGTTTCAGCTTCAAACTTTGCCATCAAGTCCTTAAAGCGGGTGTCGTCTGCCATGTCCACAATCGAAGGATCGTGGCTGTGATTACCAAATGTTACGTTGGTGTAATTAATATAGCTATTATGTAATGAGGAGATAGAGTGATGAGAATCGGAAGAAAGAGAAGAGATTTAGGGTAAATATTTCTTGCCATTCATCATGCACAGAGAAATATATTTATAGGAGATAAAAGGGCCTAAACATAGGTGGGCCGAAATAAAAGACAAATGGATTGGAAAACAATTCCACCCAAACATTATTGTAACTTTAATAATTTGAGCCCAACTGACTTATATCTCTTGACTTTCACTTTTTGGACACAACTCACGTGATGGTACTATTCACAGCAACCCTTCTTCTCTTCCTCCATGTCTGCGCCGTTCACCATTCTTCCTCCACCAAGTTCTGTAACAAATTATTAATCCCAAACTTGAAAGATTATAAATATTCATCCCAAAATCTCAATATCAGGTCTTAAATTTAAATCTTTTAAAATTTAAATTCAATAATTAAATTATTTTAAGTAAACTGGATCAACAACACTTACTCATACAATATATTTGTTTGTATGAGATATCTCATAAAATAAAATAATACAATATTTTAAATCCAATCCAAATCTAAATTCAAATTCCAAATATATCGTATCTTTTTTACAATTCTAAGAGTATATATACATGTCATCATTCCGGAGAAAAAATACCCCCGCAGAAACTTGCAAAGGACGACTGCGGAAAACAAGTATTAAGGGTTGAACTTCAAACTATCTTTTTACGCAACGATTCTCATATTTCCAGAAACTTTCTTTTTGATTTAAATGAAACCCTTTTTTTCTTTTTTTAACGAAATCTTCCAACAACACTCGTATGTTTTAATCGGTGATATCTAGTAATCCTTCATTAAACATGGCAGTATTTACAAATAACTCATAACTTTTATTCTTTAACTCGAGTGCAGATTGTCAGAGGGTTTTAGCCAGCGAGCATTATTTGGAAGTTTATAATCATGGTATGGTTAGTGGAAAGAGAAACTCTTTAGGCACAGTCCCTTTTAGTTTAATTTGCTATGAATGTTGGATAATTGTGTTTTCTTGGAAAGAATTATGAGTCACGTTGAATAACTTGGGCCATAACTGATAATAACCCTTGATTTTGTTTGTTTGTTTCATCGTTCATGGCAATGTAATTGTCTATACCCTGCTTTTTCACCGACTGTCATCATGTTTTTATATCGCAGTCTCATGATGACGATTATGGTGAACCTTCAAGATTCAGACATATGTACCGATGTAGTCCCATGGCTTACATTGGCAAGGTCCATATTATTTTCTCAACATAGAATTCAGTTAACAACTTTATGTATACAAGGTTGCTTATTTTTGGACTTCGATATTATTGCAGGAAGAGTTGGAGAAGGGTGATAAAAGTATGTTCACTAATATATTTCTTCAATATCAGCAAATAGTAATCTTCTTCTGATCAATGTTAACTGATATTCCTTTTTCAGTCATAATGCCTACCGCTGCCCTTGCTCGTCTTGGTACGTATATTAATGTAGGCATGCATGAGTACATCCTCCTTAACTGGTTTGGACTGTGCAGGGCTTTTTGAGATTGACTATCCCATGTTGTTCAAACTCACCAACCCTTCTTCTGGGAGAGTTACTCATTGTGGTGTCCTTGAATTCACTGCTGAAGAAGGAGTCACATTCTTACCATCCTGGGTAATCCCTAACCAGCATTTAAGGTTTTTGAGTTTTTGTCTTAGTACTGGTTTGTTCTGAATCAGATGATGGAGGATATGCAACTCGAACACGGTGATCTCGTGTCGGTAACGACTGCCACTCCGCCGAAGGGAACGTACGTGAAGCTGCGGCCTCATACAAAGGACTTCTTAGATGTGTCCAACCCAAGAGCTGTGTTAGTTTGCTGGCTTTTATATCTGTGTTTGTTTTCTGCTTTGGTTTGATGAATTTTGATTTCTGAAGTTTGGAGAGGACTTTGAGGGAGTACTCATGCTTGACGAGCGGTGGCACCATTGTCATCCACTACAACGACAAGAAGTTCACCATTGATATACTTGAAACCAAGCCCTCCAATGCTATCTGCATTCTGGAGACTGACTGTGAGGCAGACTTCGCCCCTCCTTTAGATTATGTGGAGCCCCAGAAACCTGCAAACGTGGCTCAAGAATCAGAAAGGGAGATGGCGAAACCGGGCCCACCGGCTCAGGCAAACGCATCGACGGAAAGCCATCAAGCCAACCAGTCCATGATCTCAAGCATCACGAGCCAGAACGTGATGGTTGTGACGAGTCTCCAACAAAATCAAGAAAGCTTGTTTTTGGGTGGAGCGCCACTGCTGCTGCTTCAAATGCAAATGCAAAGGCCAAGGTAGTTTTTATTACTACATTGATTTTGTCATATAGTAGATTTGAATGTTGTTTCTGAAAAATTGAATCTTTTGCAAAACAGAATCCCTCAAATGAGAGCAGTCGAGATTCAAGGCATTCAGCGGGAGGAAGTATTTGCTTAGTGGCTAAACCCATCGAAATCAGTTTTTGAATGTATTTAATTCCACTATTATATTAAGGCACATGACTCTTTAATAAATTCACAGTTTTTACAACATTTGCATCTACTATTGATGTCAATATATTATCAGTGTTTAAGCTAAGAAAGTAACAAACTACACGTTAAAAAAAAAACAAGAAAAGAAAAGAAAGCAAAGATAATAAGTCAGTCAGATAATAATAATACTAATATATGTGGCCCTCAGCTCATACATATGCCTCAATAGTAGCCGGCTCCCCGGAACAGGGGACATCGGTGGGCTCGACGGCGGCTGCTTCCCATAGCTCCGGCAATGCCTCCTTCATGTTGTGAATGCTCTCCAATGAATAATCCACGCCTTCTGTCTTGTGAGAAGAGCCAACCTGCATGCAAACAACTGAGAGTTAACTCTACACATTTTGCTCTTTCCTCATAATAATTCTAGTTATTACAATAACGCACCCAAACCGTATCCATGCCCATCTTTTTGGCACTCTGCAAATTGCGAATTGAATCATCAAAAAAGAGCTGCAAGAACATACAAAGGGCAGAGAATCAATTTGATCAGATGCATTGGCATGGAAAATCAAGTATCCTTCCAGGCTATGGAGCAAGCATGATTTCTTTACCGTTTTGTGAGGGTTAATACCAGCAATCTTGAAAGCTTCTTCGAATGCGTTTTCAAATGGCTTGCAAAGAATCGGAGTTTTAGGGAGTTCTGGAGTACAGCAGGTAACATGAAGCAAGTCATATAGTTGAAGAAAAACAAACAAACGTGACAGCTCTCAAATATAAACATGTTGAACTCGCTCACCGTCACCACCACCTTCGGGCTCTTCAGAGCTTTTGGTGGGATTCAACGACTCAAAGCAAACGATGTTTTCAAAGTAGTCCTCTAATCCCAGCCTGCTAAGAACCATAGCCACATGGGCTTCATTTCCATTCGAAAATATCTGTGTCACATACACACACATAATATGTACCAAGAAACTGTCAAATGCATTGATCAAATACCAAACTCTTTCCACTTCTTCTAGCTAATGCACATAGAGGAACTTACGACTTTGCGTATGGGCACAGTGTGCAGAAGGTTCTTCAATGTATGATCGGTACTCAACCAGTCGTAGGGCAATCTACCATGCACAAAGCTACACGAAAGGAAGACAATGGTTTCAGACACTGTACAATGTAGACAATTCCATAAAATGTAGAGAAAACACAGATGAATTAGCAGGTTACCTATGATAATCATCATAGTCGAAGTCATACCCAACGGCCTGAAAAGATGGAGGGGATGAAGAAAACTCAAAAACAAAGTTAATCAAAATCCATGTCAACTAGTCTTATACATACAACAGAAGGGAAACATACCCTAAGACCAGCCATAGTCGTCCCATAATCTTTATACAGTTGAGCACACATTTCAGGAACTTTATCCTCCTCTATCTCGAGCTTAGTGATCATATACTCTAAATCAACACAGCCAGTAAACTCAATTTGCAAAGCATGCAAAAACAAACAATTTCTCAGATCAGGCCAGGGACATCTATATCTTACCTATAATGTTCTTGGTGCATTGTGCTGATATACCAGAACTCAGGGGATAAAGAGTATCATCGACATCTGAAAATCGGTTAAAAACATCAATGCCATAAAATAATCCAAAAACTTTACCCTAATCGTTGGACGATGCAAAATGTGAGCATACGAAAAAAAAAAAAAAAAAAAACTCACCAAAGAGGAGACAGTCATATTTTGGCTCCGGAACATTCTGGTAGCAATCCTCATTCTCCATTTCGATTTAAGAAGAAGCTAAAACATGAAAATGGAAACATGTATACAACTTAATTAAATGAAGAAGAGAAGATGGCCGCGCTTTTTCTGAAAATAAACAGAGTATCTTCCAATAACAAGCAATTAAACTGAATGTATGATCGACTAAGCAATAGTCCCAAAACATTGGAAAATCAAGACGTAAATCAATTTGTTCATTTGCTTTTTTCAACAATAAAAAGGAAAAATTAATGTTCATGGCTTTTGATTTCAAATATACGCTCCCTAACATACACATGGCATGAAAATCGCAGAAAAGTCACGGCGGCATTGCTGCAATCTAATCGTAGCGATAGTGGATATGGCAATTATTCATCCGTTTGCAGCAAATCCATTTTAATTAAATAATATAAAAACTGATAAATCCAGGAAATTAATACAAATAAATGATAAAAAGTCTCCATCGTTGAAAGCTGAGAACCTTTTGACAACACACATCGAGAAAATACTAGAGAAAACTGAGGACCGAGTAAATGGATGAAAATCGATGTTACAGCAGAAGGCAGGCATACACAGGAAACGAAGAAAAAGAAGAAAGATGAAAATTGACATGAAGAAGAGAGCCCTAAATTTGCAGACGTACCAGATAATGGATAAACCGAAAATGTGGGGGAGAGATATTGAGAGGATTTTGAAAGAGAGAGAGGTGTCAAGAATAGAGGGGGCAGGGGTGGTTAAATAGAGAAATAAATGGAGCATTGAAAACTGCCATCGAAGCAGTTATAGGCGCCCTTAAGGTGGGAATGCCGAAAGCGACTGGAAATTGTTCTCTTTCTTATAATTTTACCAACACTTTATATTTCTAATTTTCTTAAATGAGCAATCATATCATATGCTACATCCGTCCAAATTTATTAGTCCCATTTTTTTTTTTCCATCTATTCCATTTTTTAAAATGTCAAATTTCTTCATAATTATCAATAGAATATTAATTTCATTACACGCACAAACATTGATTATTGTGTTATTTCACTTTGGAATTATTAATTTGGGACGGAAGGAGTATTAATTACAAACCTACACTATAATAGGAATGTCAATCAGACAAATTTCGAATGATTTCTATTGAATTGTGAATTATTCAGTTCGAGCAAAATTGGATTCAAATTTTTTCTTTTTCAGGCTAAAAAATATCGACTCCAATTCTATCTTATGAATTTACACATTATTTTTTTATTCATAATATTTTTCATGCCATTTTGTATTTTATCACTTTAATAATATTTTAAACAATAAAATATGTACAAAATATTTATTTTATCTTAAAAGGACTCAAAATATATTACAATATTTATACATTAATATATTTAAATATTGAAAACATATGATTCTATCAATATTAATAGATTTCAAAAATCTTAAGATTTAATCGATAAATATGATTTTAATTAATACAATAAAGTTTTGGTAATATATTTATAATTAAAAAATATTAATAAAAGATTAATGAGGAAAAATCTGAAATACCCCATTTCCTTATCTTACATCTAAAAAATGCCCCATCTTATGAAATCATCCAAGAAATACCCTAAAGTACATTTTTCTGACATGTTTTCGTATCTTGTTGAAAACTTTTGTGAAAAAGTTGTAAAATTCAAACCAAAATTTTTTTGAAAACACAATTTTGTTGTCTTATCCCATCCCTACTCCAAAAAAAAATAAAAAAATGAGAGAATATATAAAGTATAAGGTGCCGACCGGGAAAAAACAAGAAAAAGTGAAGGAGTCGGCACCGTCACGGTGCCGACCGTGTCAGGCACGGTGCCGACCGCCGGTCCGGACAGTGCCGACCGGTTCTCATCAATTTTTTTTTTTTTGACTCAGTTGTATTATTGGTTTGAGTTCCTCCCCTTTCATTTTAACTCACGAACCATCCCCATCTTCCCCATTCTTCACCATTTTTCCCCCAATCTTAGTCGGCAACCTCCACCAATTTTCGAAGTCGGCATCGGTTTTTTTGAAGAAATGGATGAGGTCAGTTTGTTTTTCTCCATTTCTACCTTTATTTTGATTGTTTATTCTTAATCTTTATGTTAAATTTTGTTGAAATTTTGGCCTTAAATTCAAAAATTTTGCATGAAATTTGTTTCTCTCTCCATTTGTATGTTGATTTGGAAGTGAAAATGAGTATGATTGTTGCTATTTATGCTAGTACAATTGTTATGTTGCTTTGGAAATTAAGATTGAGGATATGTTGTTTTGGAATTGAACATTAGGTTGATTTTTGATTATTTTGTAATGAATTTGTGCAGGTTGAATTTATTAGACCCGCTTTACGTAATGCTACTTGTAAGATTAATTTATGCACTAAGGTTACAACAATAGAGACTATTAGTGACACGTTGTATTCAATAGGGGGTGATAATTTGGTTACTAGTTTTATGAATGGCCCATTTGGAAATTTGTTAATGTGGAAAAAAAATGGACCTAGTGCCTCGCAGCCATTACTGCAACTGTTAAGTTACCAAATTACAAGTCCCGACCCAAAAGCTTTATGGTTTCATATTGGTGGGCAGACTATTTCTTTAGGGGTGGGTGAGTTTGCACTAGTGACCGGTTTGACATTTGGACCCACTCATTTTGATCCATGTGCTGATCATGATCCTTCTGATTCGTCGGTGTATAGGTTGTTCTGTAATGGTCAATCTATCACAGCTAAGCAGTTATTAAACAAATTTAAGGCTGGTTTAGTTCACCAGAATAATCATGAATTGTATTTGAGAGTGGCCAACATATTAGCCATGTGGAGCTTTGTGTTAGGGTTTTCTGAAAAACGTAAGATCGAGAGTTGGGTCTTTGTTTTGGTAGATAATTGGAGTAGTTGGAACCAATTTCCGTGGGGAGCATATGCGTTTAAGTCTTTATCATACTATTTAGAGCAGGCTCACACGAGGGTAGAAGCAAAAGGGACTCTTCATTTGGGCGGTCCTATTTGGATTTTGCAGGTATAATTTATTTTTTTATGTATTTAGTAAATATGTAAAGTTGATGAGTTATAATTCAAACAAATCTATTGTAGGTTTGGGCCTATGAGGCCATTCCGGACTTGGGTGGTAGTTGTGCCATTTTAGAGAATCCTGCTCTAATTCCCCGATTTATGAAGTGGAAGTTTACAAGGCCAGCTACGATTGATTGGCAAGCCTGGTTTGCTCGTGCACAGGTATTGCATTTATCTAAATTACTTATTTGTAAACTAACAAATTTTCTAATTGTCTTTTATTTTATTGTAGATTCAAGTTTTCTCCAACCTAATCTCATTTCCGTATGAACAAGAGCTTTTCTACTACACTTCTTCTCAGTCGGAGGAGTCCCTAAGTGTTAACTTTCGACGACCAGAAAATCCAGTACGTCCTGTTGGACAGAGAGGTGATCGTCGATCACAGAGCATTTCTATAGGACAGGGGTCTAGAGGACAAAGGGGTGGTGATGAGGGTCATGATCAGGGTGGTGATGAGGGTCGTGATCAGGGTGGTGATGAGGGTCGTGATCAGGGTGGTGATGAGGGTGGTGATGAGGGTGCTGATGGGGGTGATGAGGGAGGTGATCACGGTGATCAGGGTGGTGTTCAGGGAGGTTTTGGGGCACAATCTCATTCTCAAGGGCAGAGCTCGAGAGCATCACATAGGCGCACTCGTTCGAGGAGGGATAGGACTTCATCTAGTGGAGAGTCAAGTGAGTCTAGGAGATTCCGGCCATCTCGTTCCTTTATGGATAGGCTTCGGAATATAGTTACTGAGGCAGTTGACGCTGCGGTGCAAAGGGCGGTTGACGTTGCAGTGAACAATGCATTGACAGATAGAGTTATTCCTCATGTTACCCGAGTAGTCACAGATTTGATCAACTCAGCGCGATGTGGTAACCGTACTGATGCTAGAGAAAGGTCAGTTGGGCGAGGGATACAGATGGACAGTCCCGAGCAGAGGCCCAGTACTTCCCACCACTCTACTAGGCCAAGTACTTCCCACCACTCTACTAGGCCCAGTACTTCCCACCACTCTGCTAGACCTAGCACATCAGTAGACAGAGAGGTTCGTAGAGATACTGATTTAGTTGTCCCAGAGCAGTTTCATATTGGCACAGATCGTCGGACTGATGAGAGGAGACGGAGTGCCGGTCGTCGTTCTACTGAAAGGAGACGCAGCACAGAGCGCCTGTCTCGCCAGCAAATACCTGATTTGGATCAACCTTCTTCAAGCCAAATGGTTTATTTGCTTGCACGCGATATTGAACTGCAGGTATTTGATGTAACATATTAACATTTCTTTATTTTAAGTATATAATGTGTAATGTTCTTTTCATTTCAGGGCGATGATGGACGGCCGATGGGAATCAGTTGCGTGTTAGAGGACAACTATGATGCGTGGAAGATTCAACATACAATTATGATTTGGTTGAAAGTGACGGATAATCCAGCAACCATCCCTGCACCTCGCACGTATGTGAAACGAACAATTCTCACTTCGTTTGCAAATGTAATCAAGTCGGATGCTATCAGACTTTTTCACTTTAAACTCCTGACGATGCTCCATATGCCACAAACCAACAGCAATTAGCAAGTCATCTTTCTTCCAAAACATGGCACCCAAACTCAATTCCTGATCAAGTATGGATGCCACATCTCTCACAACAGGTGCCTCGGTCGTATCCACTGGCATAATTGGAACTATCCAATTATTCATATCACCTTGAACTGGACAACCTTCTAAAAGGGGGTTAGTGGGCATAAGATTTGAAATAAAAGCACTCATACCTCCCGCTGATCTGATCCATGCAGAAAATTCTGCAACTGTGCAATCCATCAAGAAATTTTCACCTTCATTATCAGAATCAGATCCGGATGAATCTAGATCAGCCTCTTCGTCTGCTTCTTCTTCCAACACACCACCATCAGTTCCTGTGTGGTATTCAGGAATGAAGTGGGCCTCCTCGTCATCATTATGATCTTCAGGGAGCTCATCATTCAAGTCAGGAATATGTGAACCCCGACTACCACCTTCAGAACCAATATCAAAATGCATAGAAGATGTAAATCTCTGAAGTTCTGATTCAGTTGGACTGTATCGAGCATATGGTGGAGGACTGACTGAGGATACGAACGGAATGTAGGGGGATGGCTCCCGCTGAGAAGTACCAGCACCAGTGTTGATTGTGGGATTCATAATAATGTAAATATCAGGCTCCGAGTAAAAATTGAGGAGTCGTTGCAGCTCCGCATTCTCTGTCAGCAATGATGCTCCATTTCTTCCACTTTGAGTCTGAGATGTATAATAGATATTATACTCACCTCCAATACCTTCTGCATCAAGAATCGTCTGAATGGTGCTTCTCAATGCAGCTATTGATATATTAGCCATTGATAGGTAAATCAATCTTTCTTGGCCACCAATATAGTGCCACGAATGATCAAAATGGCCATTATAGTGCAAAAACATGTTGCACCAATTCTCCATTTTAATTGCTTGAAAATGGGTTCGAAAGGGGTTCAGAGAAAATGTGAATGACAGAATGATGATAGAATTTTTTTGGTTTCTGCGGTGAATGAAAATTTTCTTCTGAATGAGAGTATATAAAGTAAAGAGTTAGGTCTATATTCAATGAATGATTTCAAAGTCTGCAAAAGTAAAATTATTGAATTGATTAGTGCAGTGTACTGCAGTGAGGTAACATCAATTCTGCGTACGATTAATTTCAATTTCACTGTATTTTTCAACAAATGAATTCAGTATTCACGAGCATTTCACTGTATTTTTCAACAACTGAATTCATTGTTCATTGATTTAGTCCAAAAAAAGGCTATCAGCAAGCCTGCCAATACTGTACATTTATAGTAACAACTCATCCAACACAACTTTATCAAATAAAAATGCCCTAAATTATTGTTGAAAATTACATTATTCATACAATAAAACAAAAAAATTGCAATTAAAAAAAAAAACCGGTTGGCATCGTCAAAAAACCGGTCATCACCGCTAATGGACCGGTAGGCATCGTGAAAAAACCGGTCATCACCACATTAAAAAAAAAAAAAAAAGGGGAAGGGATGCAGACCGGTTCAAACCGGTCATCACCGCAAATGGACCGGTAGGCATCGCAAAAAACCGGTCATCACCGCCTTTTTTTAAAAAAAAAAAAAAAGAAAAATTCAATTTTGGGTCGGCACCGCCGGTCTGAACCGGTCATCACCGCGAAAAACCGGTGGGATCCAATTTTATTTTTTTTTCTTTTTTTAAACACAATCAAGTTTTAAAAAATAATTTCTCCTAATTAAATGCAAATCATCACCAAATGATTGTCTTGATTGCATTTTTAAACACAAAAACATGTCAGATATTGTATTTTGGGGCATTTCTTGGATATGTTTATAAAAAGGGGTATTTTCATTACATGTTTTATAAAATAGGGCATTTTTAAACATTAACAGAAGATTAATTGTATTAATTGAACTATCTCATAAATTTTCAGACTCAATCCTATCAAACCTTGAATTATCATGTTAAAGATTTTTAAGTCTAAAATATTCAATCCTAATTTGCATTTTAATTCGAATTAATCGCATGAAGCTATAAGCTTTAGACTAAATTCATCCCTAAAAAATGAGGAAAAAATCCATTCAACTCATCTTCAACTATTAATTTTGGTCTAAAATTCAAAGCATCATAAAATATTAATAATTTAATATTGAAACAAGATATTGTAGTCTAACCATACATTTTATCTCCTAAAAAAATACTCCCTCCGTCCCACTTACTAAATTGGGAATCCCAACTAAATTGCCACATTTCCAAAAATGGCAACCTTTTCACACTCAACAATAAAATATTAATCCCACTAACTCATTCTACACTCACAACTCTTAATTCCCGTGCCAAAAAGAAAGGCGATAATTCTAACGGGACGGAGGGAGTAGAATAATGCATAGATTGTTGCTACTCGTTTCAACTTTCACATCAACACACGCAATATACATTATTCTAGAGCAACGTGCCCCCACCCCATGCATCCATCCTACTCTTCCTTCCCTTACTCATGGGAACTTTCACATGCTCTTATTTTATATTTAATTCTTTTTAGTTTCTTAGAACCATTTCTTTTCATAAACTTTTGACCTATTTATTTTATGCAAATTATCGATGCAGAATTTAAAATATAATTTAATTATCGATTCAAAATTTAAAAGATAAATTATCAATTCAAGACTTGAATCATATAATTCTCAATTCGGAATCTGATATTGAGATCTCAGATTGAGAATTTTATGATCTTTTAAATCTTGAATTGAAATTTATCTTTCGGGTCTTAAATCGATAATTAAACTATCTTTTGAGTCTTGAATTGATAATCCTCTTAATTTATTAATTTTAGTAAGGAATTGTGATAATTTTTTTTATGGGACCAATATTACAAACTAGAACCAACATCTTTTTAATATTAAAAATTTTAAAATCAAATTAAATTACCGGCTTGCTGTATAATCTTATTTTTGCTTGCATGTGTGACATATTTGTCTTCTAATTTCTCATGCTGTTTTAATCTATATTTCTTGGTATTCGGCCCATACCGCAGTGATTATTGGGCTTAGAGGCCCGTCGAGATTTTAAGCTTCAAGGCCCATTAAAATAATCTAAACCCCCACTCCAAAACTCATCCAAATTTCTACGCACACGAAAGAAGAAAAAAAACGTTTTTTTTACATGAAAATAGCAAAAAGTCACGTGAGAGTTACAGATTCCAACTTGGTAAAAATTAAACATTGTATTTCCGTAATTTAAAATAACTTACTACGAATGCAAATCAATATTGTTGATATATAAATATGTAAATACAATTATATATAGTTCAAATTGCAAAATTATATAGTATATTGTTTATTGGATTAGTTCTTTCTAGTTTATATTATTAATATAATATAATATTGGTGATATTATCCGACAGCCCGGGTTGGCGCGAGCTGAAGTCCATAGCTAATTCAAATCAAAACAAAAAGAAAAATCATCGTTCTCATCAAATTCACAAAAGTCACCTTGGCCAGCTGTATCTGAAAGAGGTGTATATATATATATTATGTATATATAATGTATGCATATTCATTTTTAAAATAAAAAACATGCATTACTGTGTTTCCCAATTGTGCTTTAGCAACTACAAACGTGGCGCCATAACATGCACATTTTCACCTCAAATAAATTCGAATCAGGAAAAAAAAATAAAATTATTACAGTATAAACTGCAGGCTCGACAGTTACTTATTGCCACACACATTTGATCTCCTCAAAAATGATTCTAAGGCACACATCAACAAATGGAGGTAAAGAAATGACTCCCTGATTTTATTTTCATTTTTTTTAATTTCCAAACAAATACTTACAGAATTATATATATATATAGAGAGAGGGATCTGATCATATGAGAATAGTTGTTAACGTCAGAACATGAGAACAAATAATGAAGTAATATTAAGATAAAATAAATAAACAAAACTGAGGATAATAGTGAACAATATTTTAGAAAAACTGAAGGCTAAAAAGTACAATAAAGGAAATCGAAGATAAATGAAGAAAATAGAAGATAAAATGAACATGAAATATTTTGAGTTTAAAATGAAGTATTTTTTAATGAATGATTTTGATGTTAAAATGAAATATAGTGAAGATATAATATAGTATTCTTATATTCTTTATTCTCACTGCATTAAGACCATATATATATATATATATATATATAACGTGAGAAAGTGAGAAAGATGCTTGATTGCATTCACAACACTGCTTGATTGTATTCAGGTCGTTGCTTGATTGCAATGTTGCTTGATTGTGCTTTAGTTGTTGCTTGATTATTTTGTTGCTTGATTGCATTTTAGTTGCTGCTTGATTCAATATCAACCATTGATTTTTTTAGATCTGATGGACATGATTCATTCTTTTTTCTCACATGAGAATTTTTTTATATATGATCCCTCCTCTATATATATATATATATATATATACTATACGTAATTGTCATAACGTACGTATAGTAATTTGGTTGGTCCCAATATACGGTCGACAAATACGCAGCATCTGTCCGTACAGCCACATGATTTGGGAAGTATACATGCATTATCAGACAAAAACCCATAAACAAACGATCGAATCTTTATGTTTCAGTCCTTCAATGTCTCACAATTATTCATTTTTTCTTTCTCCGGGATAAAGCAGGGCCACAATACACATCATGCCATCATTGTCATTTTGTTTTAATTTTGTAAAACCAAAACATACTTATCATATATCAATTCCTCTATTCGAAGAATATATTAAATATCCCACATTTATTCGAAAAAATAATCCAAGCTACTATATCGTGTTTAAGTATTCATTTCCTTATAAGTCGATTTTATATGGAGATGCGTGATGTTAATGTTAGTATGGCTCATATATTGACAAAGGAAGGAGGCAGGCAGATGCCCCTTTGGGGTGGATCGATTAGTTGGGCCGGGGGTGCGGGGGCGGAGCCCCCCTGGTACGGTACAGGGTATTTTGGGAATTTTTCACCTTGTAGGGTTTTAGTATAAATACATGATATGTTGATGTATTTGAGATATACTGAATCAATAAAATTCGACTGCTCCGCCGTGGACGTAGGCACATTGCCGAACCACGTAAATCTTGTGTTCTTTATTTTTCTTGTCTTTAATTCGTATGCCAAATTGTCATCGTTTTACAACAGTTAACATGGTACCAGAGATAACCTATTTCAATAATGTGTACTTCATTAGAAGTTCGACGATACACATGTTATCAGTGATTCAAGTTTAAATGGTCACACACTACGCATCAAATGGTGTATATTAAATATTATAAGTTGGTTTAGAAAAATAATTTGGACTGCTATAGTGTTCAAGTATAATTATATATCCTTATAAATCAATATTGCAAAGAGAAGAGTGGTGGAAATTGGAGTTGAGCTGTCGCTTCAAATTAGAAGACTTTTTGGGTTTAGACATTTATATCTCTGTCAAGAAATTAAATGTAATCTTACCCCAGAATTCATACAAATAAAACCCAATACTACATTATTTTTTGACCAGAAAAGTCAATATGTAGTACAAAAGAATAATAGAAACCAAAATTAGGGTTTTTTCATATCTACAAGTACAAATAATTACAATGAACATAGGAAAAACAAGATGCAGTGAAGGAATACAATGGGGGACATTTTATCCCCACTTTTCTTTTTCCTCCAATTTTTATCAAATTTCCTAACTCTTATTTTTGCTGGGTTTAATTAATATAGATGAGAAGCAGCAGGTAGAGATCTATTTTTCCATGGAGTGACCTGAATAGGCAGCCCTCCTTTAGGCACTGGAAATGGCCCATATTGTATTGCATCCTCCTCCCCAATCACTCTCCATCTAAACATCCAAAAAAAAAAAAAAAAGAAGTAATTAAATTAATTACTAATATACAATGAATAAAACCAAAAATATAAAGTAAAATGTAAGGTTCTCACCAACTCACCAAAAGATCATTCAATAATTGTGCCTAATTTATGTGTTTTTCTTATTTATGTGGTAAACCAAATTTGCTTTGGTCTCATTCTCTCATAGCCTCATATATGTGTGTGGGTGAAAGTCATAGCGTTGTTTAACAGTCTTTATTTTTTTTTCTTCAACCTAAGAAAAATGAGTTGGATGCATGCATGCATGCCACCTGTGCAGATATGGTGACTTGCCTTTTTTGAATTATATCATGCATTATTTTCCTTTCTACACTCATCCCAACTCCAAGTAAGATTAATTAATTTAATTAATGGCTCATTTTAATTCTTACCAAATGATATCGCTAATATTAATTATAGGACCACCCAAGGAAACAAAAACATATACACAGTCCAAAACCTAGACTCTATAGAGATTTGATTCCCACGTGGAAGATCGACAATGCACGTGTCGATATATATAGTAAATCTTTTAGTAGACTTTTTTTCATTAAACTATATTCATATATCTACATCAATCCAACTGGGAACTACATATTAATAGGTATTTTTAATTTAATAATAAACCCTAAAATCTCAAAACTAAACACAAACCCTATAAACTGTAGTGGGAGTGGGACCATTTCATGCTCCGTCGATGTGGGATATTTCTATAAATAGATAAAACTACAAAGAAAGGAAATTTGGTTCTTACTAGCCATGAACTTAATTGATACTTACATATAAAAATTTGTGTCAGATCATATGATTACTGATTCATTCAATAATATTCACGGAATCTTCTAATAATAAAACAATATCTATGTATGAAAAATGAGTGGGAAAAGGTGAGTTACCTATAAGTAGTAGTGAGATGGTGGAGGAAGATGAGCATCTCAAGCTTAGCAAGCTCACTTCCTGGGCAAGAATGCACCCCATTGCCGAATGGCATGAATGTGTTTGGTCTAGGAGGTACCTGCAGTAAGTAACATAATCACATTTACGATTCTTCACATTATACGCGTATACAGTATCACATGTTATCTTTACCGATTAATCAATTTCTAAACGTTGTAAAGATTCCATGTTCATAACACGTTGAAAGTAGCAAAGGTACAAGACTAGCTCACGTGCAGCTGATTGTAATCATCAAAGATGTCTGAAGGCCCAAAGGTGGAGGAAGATTTGAATAATAATAATGAAGGATAGAGATAGCAGCACTACAGCATGAAGATAATCGAAACATTGTCAACCCTATATTTTAAGACAAGAGGATAGAATGAATTTGTCCCACTCCAGGCCAGGAATATAGTCCAAACAATATTCTAATTGTGAGACCACTCCATTAATGGACCCTGCTCATGAAATCAAAATTTTGAATTTTTTTTTTTTTTTTTTTTTACATACCTCGAATCTTGAAGGGTCAAATTTCTCAGGTTGGGGATAGAAATCCGAACTATGGTGGATGCTTCTGAAGAGAGGGAGAACTTTCCATCCTTTGGGGATCACATATCCGTGGAACTCCACGTCTTCCACCGCCTCTCTGAATGTGAACGACAGTATGCTTGCGCTTCTCAAAGTTTCTTGTATCACCTGCATATTCATAATATTAATTCTTTTATTTATTTACTTTATTAATATTTACATTATGTGTAAGAACAAGAAAAAAAAGAAGAAGAAAAAAAAGTACCCTGCTAGTCAGCACCATCTGTCTGGTGTCATCCCACGTAAGCCCTCGATTGTCCTCTAGTTGTAGCTTGCGTCGAATTCCCTCTTGCTCCCTCTGAAATATATATATACATATATAGTATATGGTTACAAGTCTTTTTCTTTTTTTTGGATAAAAAAGGAGAGTAAAAGGCGTGCATGAGAATGTAAGGTGGGATAAGAAATATTACAGCGACAGCGTGGAGAACATTGGGATTGTCGTGCAAGTATTTGAGGAGCCAGGTGAGCACGCTGGCCGTGGTATCATGAGCTGCAAATATGACTCCGATTATGTTGTCTGCTATTTGGGAATCACTCAATCCATTCTGCTTCTGTTTCAACAGATTTCCCAGCAATCCCCCTCCACTGTTTCCTCTTCTCTTCTCTATTATTTTACTCAGCGTCTCATTCAACAGCTTCCTCGCCTGTTGCCACATCAAACCTCATTAATTAATTATCCCTTTCATACTATGTGAGTGTGTGTATGGAGTTTTTATTTTTACGTACGTACGTACCTTCATGGCTTTGTGGAAGGGAGTTCCAGGAATGTTTAAAGGCATGGAGTTGTAGCCTTTCTCTAAGTCATGATACAGACACTTAATCCCTTCTGTTTCTGGCTCCGGGTTGTCGCCGAAGGCAGAAAGCATCGCCACCTCAAAAGCATACTGAAAATCATATAAACACATTTAATTAACGAAATTAAAAAAAAATACATGTCGGAGAGAGAAGTAATATCGACCTTTTTCATCTGTTGCAAGGTGCAGATGGGATTGGCACTGTGTTCCCAGGTGGGGAGGAGGTGGAGGACGATGTTTTGGATGGCGGGGACGGTCCCACGGATGGCGGAGGAGGAGAAGGAGGCGACCACCATCTTCTTGAGCAGGGAGTGGTAGGGGCCTTGGTGGAAGAAGAGCGCCTCCGGCCCTATCATTCTCTCTTTACTGGGTGGATACGTGGGCTTGAACAGATGAGCTTTGCTCGACAGCACCATCTTCGCCGCTTCCGGGCTCGAAATCATCACGCACCGGCATCCCAATATGTGACTCTTGAATATATCACCGTACCTAAATAATTAATTAATATAAGTTAATCAAGCTCATCGATTCATGAACACCTTCAAATATATGGCCTACCTTTTCCGCCTAGCGGAGAAGAAGGTGTTGGGGTGCTGGGTGTAGAGCTTGAGGGTCTCGCCGATGTAAGGCCAGCCCATGGAGCCCGGAGGCAGGCGGCGGCGCTTGCGCCTGGAGTGGCGCTGCAGGGAGAGAAGTGCGGCTACCGCCACCACCAGGGAAATGAAGAGAGTCAGCGCCGCCGTCATCTGGGAAGGAGGGGAAGTGGTGGGGAGTGGCAGTGGTGATATGAAGAAGATAGAATGGTGCATGGTGTAGGTGGCAGAAGCTTAGTTAGACAGCAGATGAAGCCGTGCAGAAATACTGTTGCAGTAGCGGTGAAGCTTAACCTTTCTTGCTTCTTCACCTTTCTATTTATAATGGTTTCGGATCGAGTCCTCCATCTCTCTCTCTCTCTTTAAGTTTATTTTTATTTATTTATTTTAATTGGGGGGTGGGGTGGCCCCCCGGGGTGGGGGGAGGAGGGTGGGAGTTGGGGGGCTCATGGAGATTTATCTGCGGGGCATAGTCAATTCTTGGTGATTTCAAGATGCCGTGTCCAATTGCTAGACAACACCTGTATTATTTGTGAAGAATAAAATATGAGTGTGTAGAATTTGATGGGATTTTGAGAATTAAATTATTATTTTATATTTTATTTCTTCCTAATTCGTGTAAATATCTAAAAGCTGACCTGTCATCATGGAGATATTGCTCACTTTTGATTAACAATATTATAACTACAAACTTTGAGTTTGTTAACTGTTGATGTGGAAAAATGCATGCAGCCTCTAATTAATTGCAGGAACACTACTATATATATGTTTTTTTTTTTAAAAAAATTCTGAACTATTTATCTTTTTTCTTAAAAATGCAAAGCATTTAGGGGTGTATAAGAAATTGAAAAAATCGAAAATCTAATCGAATGGAAAAAGCTCTGGTTATTTTAGCTTGATTTTTTTTTTTTCACTTCAGTTCGTTTCAGATTATTTTTTTCAATGTTTTTGCTCGGAATTCGGTCTAGTGTCTCATAAATATACACAATCTCACAGGAGACTGCTCTACATTCAAATTATTTCTTTGAAATTTAATTTCAGCTATTCATAAAATTCATTTTATTTGTGTTAATATAAAAGGGGATTAAATAAGATTATTATTTGAAATATTTAAAATGAATATAGTTAGATTAAATATAAATGATTAGATAGATTAAGGGAGTGTTTGGTTGGTGGGTTTCGGAATCAGGGAATGGAATGATTCCGAAACCCACCGTTTGGTTATCGGGTATCATTCCCGTCGGAATGAATTGATTCCCAAAAATGAGGGAATCCCCATTCCTCCCTATGTTGGAGGGTTTCATTCCATTCCAAGTTCTATGCCCAATTTTTTTATTTTCCATAATATTCTAATTATGATAATAATATTAAATATTATAATAATAATATAATATAAATCTTAATATAATTATATAATTATGATGTCATTATAAAATATTATATATCACGATAATATATGGAATTATAATTAGTATATAAATGTATTATTATATAATCTTAATTATAATATAAATATTGTTTATAATTATATATTATTATTATATTTAGTAATATTAGTAAAATAAATAAATAAAAATATTATATAATATTATTTTAACTATATATTATTAATACTATTATTATTGTAATATTAATACAATTATACTAATTATTTTAAAATATATAAACATATTATTATATAATCTTAATTATAATATAAAATATTGCTGTAATTATATATTATTATTATTATATTTTGTAATATTAGTAAAATAAAAAATAAATATATTATATAACATTATTTTAATTATATATTATTAATACTACTATTATTATATTAATATAATTATATTAATTATTTTAAAATATTCATTTAACGATAATATAATTATAAATAAATATATAATAATTATATTTAGTAATATTAGTAAAATAAATAAATAAATATATTATATAATATTATTTTAACTATATATTATTAATACTATTATTATTTTAATATTAATACAATTATACTAATTATTTTAAAATATATAAACATATCATTATATAATCTTAATTATAATATAAAATATTGTTATAATTATATATTATTATTATATTTTGTAATATTAGTAAAATAAAAAATAAATATATTATATAATATTATTTTAATTATATACTATTAATACTATTATTATTATTATTAAGTATTTTAAAATATTCATTTAACAATAATATAATTATAAATAAATATATAATATTATTATTCATATATTTTAATATTATTTTATTTTTTATTATCAAATTAATTATTATTATTATTATTTGTGTATTATTATTTATTTTTTTAATATATGAACTTAAATAAATTAAAATGATTCCAAACACATCTTATATACCAAACATCTTAATTGGAATGCTTAAACTCATACTCATTCCATTTACTATCAAACCCATAACCATACTCATACCCATAGTGATTCCGACACTTATACCAAACGCCCCCTAAGTTGAATACAAATTGTTCAAATATAATTGTAAAAATATATTCACGGGTGAAATAATATTTTTGTTTTTGATTCGATTATTTTTTTTTTCAGACCAAAACAACTGAATTTATATATATAATACTCCATCCGTCCAAAAGCATTAGTCCCATTTATTTTTGGCACAGTTACCAATATTTGTGAGTGTAGTAAAATTAATATTTTATTGGTGTGAGGAGATTTTTTTTCGATTTTAGGAAATGAGACTAATTCCGCAGGACAGACGAAAATGAAAAATTGGACTAATGAGGCAGGACGGAGGGAGTCTCGCGTTGCGCGAACAATTTTTTTTCGAAATAATATACAAATAATTTTATTCAAAAATATTATGATAAATAATTTTATTTACTATATTGAATAATAACTTATGTTTCTATTGTTTACAAATAATCACATAGAAAAATTTCATGTTTAATTAAAAGATATTATAGTAGTTTTCTTAACATAATACTAATGAAAAATACAAATTTATCTAATAAACTTTCACCACATATAATATTTATTCAAATATGTACCCAAAATAAAATATAAAAAAAATATTTGCATTTACACTCCTAACAATTGTCAACTTTATAAAAATAACATAGTGCTCACAAAATTATATTTAACTTACAATATTTTTATATATTTATAGCTTAATATATTGTACTGGAAATTATAGTTTAATTTTTTAGTTTGTTCATTTTACCGACTTCGTAGCTAACATTTATAAAATTTATAATTATTAGATTATTTTCGTAAAAATAAATAAACATTAAGAATTAAAACGAATTAATTACTCAAAATAATATGACCCAAAATTAACATAATAAATGAGAATCGTGATATTTAAATTGCATTACAACACATGTTGTTTACTTGTTTTGTTATTCCTTTCACAAAACTTTTGCAATTTAGAAATTCTAAAGTTGATTTGATAAATAATTCAATTTATGTAAAATTTAAGAATTTAAAACTAAATCTTTATGAATATAATTATTTTGAAATAAACTTTTAATAAAAATAATACCCATTCATCTTTTCAAAAATAATAATTTTATTTCCACATGCACACATTTTTCAATATATTATATAGATTGATATTTTCAACCATCAAGTAATAATTACAAAAATATTATTAATTTATTTAATTTTTTTATTTCAATATGTGCACATTTTTCAAAGATTTTGAAAGTAAAATACGAAACCCCTTTAGTTTATTAATGCGGATTAATAAATATATAATACATTTATTTTTTTTCTATTTTTAATATATTTATATATATAGATATATTTTAAGATATAAATAAATTGTTAATATTATATATATTAATATTATTAAATATATAATACATATAATTATTATTTTTAATTTAATTAATTTATTAAATTTATATTAAAGTACGATTATAACCGAAAACTGAATAAAGATTTTAGTTTGGTTATTTCGATAATTCGATTCGGTTACCTCCAACAAAATTCGGATATTTTAATTTTTAAAGGTCACAAAATCGAACCAAATAATTTAATGCTCACCCTAAATCTAAACTTGCATTGTAATTTTTTTAGTTCAATTAAAATATTTTGCTTTTAATATAACAGAACTAACCGTTTCAAAAAAGAAATTATAACTTTACCAGTTATATTTAAGTAGCAATATGCCAAGTGCCCGAGTATAATTGCAATGTGTCAATTCTACACAATATAATTATGGGGTGTGACATGCCAATTATCCAACTTTCAAGTCATCTATTACAGGTATATTTAAAAACACTTGTAAATTAAAATGCTTTTCAAAGTTGTGAAAATTATAAAACAATTATCACATTACTTAAATATAGATTAATCTCGAATTGCTATTAAGTTGAATCGTCAAAGATCATAAGTACTCAACAGAAAGTTTGCCATTTATCGACAAACAATATTAATCCACTGTATTGTAGATTTTGTTGCATTAAAAAGCATAGACATTTCTTGAATCGGTATGGCCACATGAGTTCGGTTTTTAGACGTTTCATTTTCTTTTGGAAAGTCAAAAATAGATATGATTATAGCGATGAATTTATTGTCTAAACCTACACCTGTCTCATTTCTCTATGACTTCATAGATTGTTTTTGACTTTCCCTTTTCTTTCCTTTACTTTTTTTTTAAAAAAAAAAAATTCTTTTTCGAATTTATCCACCTTCAAGCAGTTACTTTTCTTGTTTGAGTTCTAAAAAGATTTATTAAAAAAACAGTAGCGCCATTACATAATGTATTTGATCATATCTTTGTCTACTATCGCTTTCCAAAAAAATGACAAGTGATTGAAATTCGTACATGTTGGGAACTACAACTCTAGTATCAGTATGATCCAACAATTATATACATGTAACTTTTTCACGAGCGAATCTAGGCAGTTGTGAGTTCGTTTTCCACAAAGAATGCCATTTGTAATTAGAATCGTAATTATGACAGTAGCATGATATAGTGCATTTCACGCCCGAATCTTGTCGGTCGTGAGCTCATTACTGGGGGCGTTTGGTTGGTGTGTTTCGGAATAAGGGAATGGAATGATTCCGAAACCCACTGTTTGGTTAACGGATATAAGAATGAAAAAATGGGAATGATACCCAAATACTTGGGAATCACCAAAACCCTCCAAAATGGTGGGTTTTCATTTTCATTCCCATATCTCATTACCAAAATTATTTATTTCATACTATTTTATAATTATTTTCTTATTTATTTATTTTTATAATATTACTCTAAAATATTTTGATAATTATATTATTTTGTAATATTATATTAAAATAATAATATTATTATATTAATCATTTATTTTTAATTTAATTTTATATTTTATAAAATAAATAAGAATATAAAGATATTATTTATTTATTTTAATATGGTTATATTTTCTTAATTTTTAATTATTAAATTAATTATTTATTTCTTTTTTTTTAATTCATCTTATTTATAATTATTTTCTTACTTATCTACTTTTCTTTTTTATAATATTTTTGATAATTATATTATTTATAATATTATATGTTATTATAATTATATATTATTCTTTTTAATATATTATAATAATAATAATAATAATAATAATAATATAAAATCAATCATTTATTGTGTATCTTAATTTTATATTTTATAAAAGAAATAAGAAGATAAATAGATTATTTATTTATTTTAATATGATTTTATTTTGTTATTTTATTATTAAATTAATTATTATTTGTATAACATTTTAATTATCTTATAAATCTATAAACTTAAAAAATAAATCATTAGAATTGAAAATGATTCCAAAACCCATCTAGTAAACCAAACATCAGAATTGAGAATGATTCCCAAAAATCAAACCCATACCCATTCTCTCTACTATCAAACCCATACCCATAGTGATTCCCGACAGTTAAACCAAACGCCCCTACTATGATAGAATCTATTTTAGGCAGAATAAGCCATTCGGTTTTGTTTTTCGATATATAAAAAAAAAATGATACTCCTTCCATTCTAATTATTTGGTCCGATTACTATTTTATGGTGTTTTAATTATATGGTTCAGTTTCTATAATTGATATTTTTTTTATCTGATAATTTACAATTACACTCTTGAATAACTTTGAAAAATGAGAATATTAAAAATATAATATTATAAAAATGAGTGATTAATTTATACTTTAAATAAGAATAATATTGAAAATTTATTTAAATAATTTTTGATAAATATCTAATATCAAACTAGATCATATAATCTAAACAAAGGAAGTACTTAAGTAATGTGAAATCTTAGATTATGGGGGACTTCCATTTGAAGGAGCAATCAAATCTGCAACAGCAATATCACATTTAGAGTTTGAAACGTAAGTATCCACGTGAATGCACATGGCTCCCACCGCCGCCCACAAGCGGCAGCGCCACCAGCTCGGCCGTGAGGCCGCCGCACACTTGTGGGCCGACAAGATGCAAAGGAAGTAGGTGAAACCCCACGTTTTATTTAATCATGGACAATTAATATCTCTCAAATCCAAATCCATCACGTCATTATTCCGGAGATGCGCCTCCCAATGATGAGCCCCTACACGCGGCCTCCTCTCATTCGTCCACTTTGCTTCTCTCTGCAACTGCACCATTGTTACGCTGTTGCTCCATCATCCCCACCTTTTGATTTTTATTATTTTATTTTGTTTCATTTCATTTTCTTGCCAACTTATACTTGTTAATATTTTTCACCCTCAAACTTTAGGTTCGTGAAAATATGTAGGAGCAGCCACGCGTTTAATTATGCCTCAGCGCCAGCGATGAATCCATCTTCATATATATCTTCTCACTTTTATTTATTTAATTTGCTACCAATGTGTATTGTTTCAGCATTAATTTGATTAGTAGACCATTATTGATTTATACACATGCCACAAATTAAAGGCTTCCCAAAATGATTTCTACATGGGAATTATCTAAAATTCTAAATTCTTTAGTTTGGAGTTGTGGGTGTAGGAATTGAATCCAAGAAGAAATTTATTATAAATGTCAAGATTTGTAGCTTAACTGCTTAAGCAATAAACCTATGCTTTTAAATTGAGTAGAACAATCGATAAACCCTTATTTAAAGAGTTTTTAGTCATGGGAAAATCTTTTAACTTTTCTTCTTTCTTTTAATAAAATTAGTTAAGATTTAGATACATGTATGCATATATATAGAGAGAAGAGAGTCGTGTGAAAAACTCATGAGTAGCCAACAGAAATAAATCTTAGTATTGACCAAAACCTACAGCTGAAATTCATTTATATTTTAAATGCATTTTGGTTGAATTGAATAAATATTTATCCTGATTCAAGTATTTTTTTTTATAAAAAAAATGGTTCAACTATTGATCTTGAAAATATTAAACACTTTCGAATTCTTTTTTTAAACGAAAAATATATTTATTCAAAATCACATATTCGGATATTCTCGGGAAATATCGGAATCATGATTCCAAGAAGGGACACTTTTGAGTACTTTTAACATCAATATTGTTTCGTAGGATCATATTCAAATAAGATTTTATCTTTTCGTACAACCATATTTTTTATTTATAATGTGTGTGATATTATACTTCATCATAATACATTTAGATGATACTTCATTATAATAAATTATTATATTCAAAGATAATAGTCATGTAATTGTTCCCGTGTCAAAATTTATTATATTTTTTCTCCAAAAAAAATACACTAATATTAATTTTATTTTTTGTTTTAATTAATTTTAATTACTAATATTTTATATTATAATAGATTTATATACAAAAAACAATAACAAATCTCAATGAAACTATATTTATCAATCTTCTTTAAAATATTATATTTTCATAAAATTTATTTTATTTACTATGTTTAAATAATAAGAGTGTAAGGTATTTTATAAACTATTAAATTATTTAAAACTTACTTAAAAATATCTAAGATTATTGATTATATTATAATCGAAGATATTGTTTGTTTAATTCCCATAATATGGAGGTGCAAAGCTAGTAAACTACTATAAGCAAATATCTTACACGTTATAGTGATATATCACACGCATTGTAATGAAGTTATATTACATTCTTAAAAATAAATTATTATTTCAACGCAATTCTTGTTCTGTATATATAAATGATAAATGTAAATATGTCTGTCGGGAGCAGATCAGGTAAAAAAAAGTTTTCTGTGAAAAAAAAAAGAATCATATTTATTAGATATAAATAAATTAATAGTTGATATAAAATCAAGCAACAAGTGAAAACACAATCAAACAATATAGTAATCAAGCAACAACTAAAACACAATCAAACAAGCTTGATTGCATATCAATCATTGATTTATTTAAATCTAACGGATATGATTCATTCTTTTTTTCTCATAGACAGATTTTTTCACATGATCTCATCTCTATGTCTGTATATACAAATTATAAATATGAATATGTGTTTATATACGGGGCTGATCCAGAAAATTTTTCCGGAGGGGGTTGAATTTTTTTTTTCGCCTCCACCTTAACTTCAATCTTTTTATATTATATTTTTTCTTCTATAAGAGGAGGCTATACCATAAAAAATCAGATCATAATACTAAAAAAACCCCTACATAGATCCGCCGGTGTTTATATAACAAAATGACTCGCAACCGACCCACCACACATGATTATTCTTTTTTTTTTGTTCATTATTATCTCTCATTCGGACCTAGCTAGAACTTAGAGAGAATCAACAGCCAAAATCTTCACGTATTCTATGCAATAACAATTGTGCACTTATAAGAAGTATGCATGCGCACAAATCTTTTTTCTTATTTTAATATTTGGAATATTAAAAGTAAGTTTATTGCCAAGTTGTACATGTCACACAAAATATCAGACGAAATTTGTCGCTTTTATATTCCATCAGCATTGGAAAATGGAAATATAAAGAATGGTGGAATTGATGCCAACGAAAAATCTTGCTGCATTCAATTATTTCGATCTTCAATTTCGATGCTTGTAAGTTGTAATCAACGTATGGGAGCATCGCATTAATTGCTATTCAATATTTTACATTATTTTTTTATTATTTCTTTAATTTATGCTCTCGCAATTCATTAAATTTGGTTTGCAGTTTGTAGTTATAAACAGCAGGAACGTCAATCTTCACATTGATTGGTACAATATTTAAAGCGTTTTGCAACTACTCGGCGACGGCAATGCAATCTGGAGTTTCGATTCGATTCATCTCTAGAAACATTATTCCAATATTTTTTTCCAAGATATTTTTTTTTAGATCTTCTCGAGAAATGTGTTGAAGAATAACCAACCAGCTCCACATTTGATTTGGTAGGATATATTAATATAAAATGGATTATTCACATGATCCGGTAATTTAATACAAATTTATACAATAATAATGAGTTGAAACACGACATAACTTGTTAACTTTAAACATGAATATGACACGATCTGTTTCAAAATAAAATAACATATAAAAAAAATCAACCGCAGCTCGAGGCCGTACAAAATTGCTCGGGCATACCCAAGGGTTCATACAACAGCCTAAAAAGACTAGAATTCCCGTAGAGTGACCAGTTGTCCCTAAATCACACTCGTAGCAAAGGAACCACCCAATGTACAAATATGAACACAGTGCTATACGACATGAATACAATATTTACCTATTAAGAACCCGGAAACCTAATCCTATAAACAAATAGTGACAAAACACTATATTAGCACGGAATTTTTTGTGGGTAACAAAAACATAACACAAACACGAGTTATTATCGTATAATACGACCCGAAACGAACATGATACGGAAAATTTTATATTATTAATGGATCAATATGATAACAATCCGGCATAAACTTTGACACACACGATAGCAATCTTACATTTACGAATTACCAACCCTACCTTTTATTTATAAATAATATTTCAAATTATATACAAAATAAAACTCTCTAAACAACACAATTACAAGATTTATGAAGATGGGAATGCATTGAAATCCAAATGCTGCGCATCTATTGAAGTAGAAAAAAAACATTGAACTTTTCTTTGTATATTTTAAAAGGAAAAAATAAACTTTTCTGTGGATGGATCAACAGTCCATCTGATCGCGCCTAACAAACAGATATTTCTTCCGATTAATAAGGTGAATCTCATTATGAGAATAATGTGATTGACTGAAAGACCCTTGAGGGTAGAATGGGAAACTACATTGTTTTGATTACATTAATTTCAGTAATTAATGAGACTCTTTATGTATTGGGTGTTGCTAAATGGACATAATATAGTTGGCCAAAATTTGGCTATAATGTATTAATTAGTGTAATTAATTATAAATGAAACATGAATGTACAATATTGCCCATAATATAAATAATGTATAAAATGTTAAAATTATAAGAAACCTTTCATTTCCTTCGTCCCAAATAATTAATAAAAAAAAGTTATACTTATTTGCTAAAATAAATTGAGTTTCATAAATCGTCAATGTTAAAACAATCAATTAAATAATAAATTATTATAAAACAATTTATAAAAAAATATTACGTTATTTTGCAGATTAATGCAACAAAAAAATATGATATTTCAAAAAATATTACTTTATTTTATAGACTAAAACATCAAATATATGGCATAATGTCAATATCTTATTACTAAAAACTATATAACAAATTATTTATCAACATTTTATTTTTATCTTCTATTCATCAAACAAAATAAGAATGTATTATTAAATCTTATAATACAATTAAGGATGTCAATTTAGCCCGAAACATGCGGGTTGGCCCGATTAACCCGAGCCAAAATGTGTGTTAGGGTCGAAAAAATTTTACCCAAAAAAAATTTAGCTCGAATAATCCGAGGCCTGATAAGGCTGAACCCAAAATCAGACGGGTTGGCCCGATTAATCCAATTATTATTTTTATTAATATATTTATAATAATTATAGTACTAAAATCTACTTTTGATTTTTAAGATCATATTTATTAGTTAGATTTTAAGTTATATAATTGTATTTAGTTCAAATAGTATTCAATACGTAGTTAAGTTTAATTACTTATGAATTTAAATACAATGTTCGACCGCATTTTGTTGAGGTCGATCATGTTTCGGAAAAGATAACTTTGGGTTGGGCTCGCATTTGATTTTGACCTTAACAATCACTTTACCTATAATCAATTGATTATGATTAAAGCTATGTAAGTAACACCTCTCCCATTTAAATTGTGTATCATATTCAAATAATTTTATATTAAGGGATTGCATATTAGTTTTATTTTACAATATCTAGTGTTGGTCTTGGTTTTTCAAAGATATTGTAAATTTTACAGCGAAAATAATTGTTTTACGGTAAGCTTGCACTTATCCAAACTGATAGTGACGTGCCAGTTTGGTTTGTCAAATCTTAGTTCAGTTTATAAGCCCAAGTATGCTTTAAGTCAATTTCAGTTTATATACTGCAACAATTGAATGTTGAGTTTCAAATTGAGTAAGCTGATAAAATGAAAGCAATAAATGAGACAAAGGGTTTATAGTGGTTCAGACTCTAAAGATCCTACGTCCACTCCTCTTCAAACTCGTAGTCTGGAAATCCATTAAGATTAGAATTACACAGGTGCTCCCATGATCTATCGCTTGTTGGTGAATGCCTCGTCCACCGATCCACAAGCTCACTCACTTGGTCCTCTCCTCGGAATGTGGGCACAGCACGCAGCCTCCTCATCGTCGGAATTGGGTGTTTAAAATTTCCCAAAACTATCAGCATGGCGGATGATTGCACGTAAGAGTCAAAGTACTAGACGTACTTAATTGTTGTAATCTTTCTTGGAGAGAAAGATTACTAAAGGATAACTCAAGAACTTAGAAGTTCTGAGTCTCGTGTTCATAACAGTGACACACGTAAGAGCTTAGACAACCTCAAATGCTGAGTGATAATTTTTTACACCGTTTTAGCTTGTTCGTTAATAGCAAGTTCGATTGGTATGTATTTTTGGAAGTCTCCGACTATATATAGGCGCAGATCTTCAAATTTGAATTCATATATCCGTTAGAGACAAATTGAATCTT
>JAPKLW010000609.1:402604-426045 GCA_026898455.1 Plectranthus barbatus
AAGAAAAGCTTCTGTTTGAGGCCCAACTAATTCTATCCAAACCCTCATTTTAAGTTTTTAAATAGCTCAACCTATTCTACTTTTTCTCTTTTTAAAAGGTTGTATTTTTTCTGAAATTAAATGTCCCAATTAAAATTCGAATCCGTTACCTTTATTTTATGAAAGCAAAAAAAAAAAAAACTGAGAAAAGGGCAAATGGATGGGGACCGTGGTAGGGTCCAGAAAGAGAGAAGAGTGAGGGCTAGCCACATCGTGTGGCTGAGATTCAAAGCAGTACTTGTTCCCGCGCAAAACTCCCGCCTGAAAAGCAAATCCAACGGCAGCGAGGCCGCCGGTATACTCGACGTGGATGGAAACGCTTGACCGAGCAACACGTGGACACCCAGCGCACTCCACGTGTGCCCACTCTCCTCCACACATTTCTACCGCCTTCCAGAGGATTCAACCCAAGTCATATCATATTATTATATATATAAATATATAAATTACTATATGTTTGAAGATTATCCGAAACGCGTTTCGAGCTCTGAATCATTCATCCACGTCGAGAAAAGCGCCGCGCGCCGACAAAAAAAAAAAAAAAAAAAACAAATTCGATTTGGATTTCGATGGAGGTTGATAGCGCTAGCTGTGATCATGAACTGATGTTCGTGGTGGAGGAAGGATGCTCCACTCCGAAGCACGGCATACCGGTGCGGACTGCTCCGCCTCCGCCGCCGCGGAAGAAGGCGCTCCGCGACTGCGCGGAGAAGAGGAAGTTGCCGAAGAACGGCTACTTCCAGCCGCCTGACCTGGATCAGCTGTTCGCGGTGCGTACGAGGCAAGCTGAAACCTGCGTTTAGTTAGTAATATGGAAATCTGCTCCGAATTTTTGCGACTGGTGGTTTGGTCGATCATTTTGTATATGCGTTAGATGTAAATGATGGCGTCGGAGCTCTGTAAATTAGAAGCGTTTTGCTATCTTTTGTGAATCGAAGATCTCAAGTTCTATCCTACTTACTTTGCTTAGCGGAATCAGTTTCTGATCGTAAATTTTCTGTTCATTGTTTTTTTTTTCTTTGCACGGAAAAGAATAGAAAACTGTAGAAGTCGGCCATGGTCAAAGCTTCCAGCTAAATTATTGAGTAAATCTTATATCGTGAATTCAAATATAGATTTTTTTTATTAATATTTTGAGAGCTTGAAACTGGCCGAAAGAACTGCTACTTCATTATTTGGTCCTGTTTTTAATTTGTATGAATGTTAAAATACATTTACATTAAATATTTAAATATATTTGGTCCTGTTTTTAATTTGTTTGAATGTTAAAATATATTTACATTAAATATTTAAATAAATTTTCTGAATTATCTTTATTTAGTAATAATTATTAATAATAATTATTTTATTAATTATGTTCAATTTATAAATAAATATAAAAAGTAATAATAAATTTAAATAATGAATTATATAAAGTACTCTAAAAAAAAAATATGGACCAAATAACCACCCTCTAAAAAAATATGGACCAAATAATCGAATAATCGGGATGAGGGAATAGTACTACTTAGGCTTGGTCCAAATAATCGAATAATCGGGATGAGGGAATAGTACTTAGGCTTGGTTGATATTAGGAGGCCCAAACCACTAAATCGGAAATAAGGTAACTCAACCAACCTAAGGCCCAATTAAGCTGGTAAAAATAGTTTAAGGCAAAAACTTGCGTTAGGCAGGCCTAAACGGTTTAGGTGGGTTTTATCCTACCCAAATGGGTTCACCCATCCCAAATAGGGTATATAATATGGGTTTAAGTTTGGGTTAATGGATAAAACCCGCTTAAATCTTGGGTTAATGGATAAAATCCGCCTAAATCGTTTAGGCCTGCCTAACCCAAGACCTTCCCATAATTTAATTATTAAATTAGCTGGTATATTTCTGGAGTATTCAGATTTTATTATTAATTTAGCTGGTATATTTCTGGAGTATTTTGAAATCTGAAAAAAAAAAAATAATTATTAATTTATGATTAAAAAAATGAATTGAGTGATTTTACAATTTGCAATCACAACTTTTATAATTTTTCGATTGAATTTATGATTCGAAAAAAATGAATCGAGAGATTTTCAAAATTGCAATAACAAATTTTTTAAATTTTTGGATTTGAGAATTTTATAATTTTTGGATCATTAACAACTTTGAGAGCTTAAATTAAATAATTATGTTATATTTATATTTTTAATCCAAACCCATGAAGTAGTGGCCCAATTTCTTTTATCAAATACTCAATTCCAATTATTTGATCCATATTTCCATAATTCCATGTTATTTCTTCGGGTGTTTTAGTGGTCTTATTTATAAATTTTGTTTGCTTTTATATATGTATTTACAAATATTTGTTCATAAATGACACATAATTAATAGAATTTATTATTATTTGTTATTATTAAATAACTGATCATTTTGAAAATTTGTTCAAATTTATAATATTTATATTTATTTTTTATATTCGTAAGGGAGTATATAACTTGCTTATCTAGACCCAGAAATGTAGGACGGCTGTAAGAAATAAAATATTATACTCTCTTCGTCTCGCCAGATTAGTTCAAATTTTTATCTTTGTCTGTCCCATTAGATTAGTTCACTTTCCTAAAAATAAAAAAAAAAATCTCCTCATATCAATAAAATAGTCCTTCCGTCCCACTCCAATTGACACACACTTACCAAATTGGGCATCCCAACCAAATTGTAATATTTCTATAAATGACAACTTTTTCACACTCAACAACAAAATATTAATCCCACTAACTCATTCTACACTCACAACTCTTAATTTCGGTGCCGAAAACAAACATTCCAATTGGCATGGGACGAAGGGAGCATTAATTCTACTACACTCACAAACATTGATTTTTGTGCCGAAACAAACTGAGCTAATCTAATAGGACGGAGGGAGTACATAAATTAAACCAACAACTCCATTCTCCACTATGAAATTCACAAAGATCAAAGAGGAACATAATTCTAGTAAAGTTACCAACCTGAAGTTTACTTGAACATGTCAAAATTTATAGCTTAAGGCAATGAATTCTTATGTTTTTTTTTTGTTGTATTTATATAAATGTGCTCGTTTAGTAGAATAGTACTCCCTCCGTCCCACTAGAATAGGCCCACTTATCGAATTTGGCGTCCCAATTAAATTGGTCCCTTTCCAAAAATAGCAACTTTTTCACACACAACAATAAAATATTTATTCCACTAACTCATTCTACACTCACAACTCTTAATTTCCGTGCCGAAAAGAAAAGGGTTTATTAAAATGAGATGGAGGGAGTATAAGAGTTTGAGGATGAAATTAAATATAAAAGGATGTTAATTTGGGGGGAATTAAAAAAGATTTAGGAAAAAATGAGGTTTTAGAATGAATGAATGAAGTTGAGATACTAATAATAATGGTGAGAGTGGGGATGCGTGTAGGCCACATGGTTCGCATGTGGGCCTCCAAATGCTTATATTCTCAATTCACATGCCTACTTTCACCATCTCCTAATTTTTGTACAAATCAAATTTCAAGTCACTTTATTAAATTAGTCCTCTTTTTTAAACTCTTAAGAAATAACATTAATAATTCATTCATACTTTTATTATATTCACTAAATCATAGAACGTTGATCAAAGATTTAGTTCTTGGGAATGTAAACAATTTCAGAAACAAGTATGCATAGTTTATAATAAACCATGATTAATTAATTAAGTAAATCAAACTAACAAATATTCACTCCATCAGGTAGAATTGACCCACCTATTAAATTGGGCGTCCCAACCGAATTGACATATATTTAAAAATGATAATTTTTTTCACACTCAACAATAAACTATTAATTTCACTCAATTTATACACTCACATGCTTTAATTCACGTGCCGAAAAAAAAGGATACAATTGGCACGGGACGGAAGTAGTACATTTTAATGAAATACCGATCTTTAGAAATGGGCTTCTAATAATGTTCACATGCTCATCACGAGCACGTGTTAATGTGTTCACAATTGATGTAACATTACATTAAAAATGATAATAGTAATTAAAATTGACTTTATTATCAATGTTATATTGTTACATCAACACACCTGAGTACCTTAACTTTTCCTACGATGAATAGGTGAGCGAAACTGTTGAATAATAATAATAACTCATCCTATTTTGTTGGATAAAATTCTTCTACCTACAATTTTATACTAGCTAGGTTCATTCCATGTTCTCCTAAAAAAAAGGCTCCATTTGAACTTTATCTAAACAAACAAAAATGATGGTAGCAACCCTTGTTAGCTCCCACATAATATTTTTTGCATTGATGAAAAATGGAATCAAAATGGGAAATGGAATTCATAAAAATTTGGAAGTTGTAATCTTGAAGGTGATGTGAACAAACAAACCCAAAAGTTCGAAAAATGAGTGGAATGGTCACATGCATGATCATGTTTTTTTTTTATATAAATTTATTATTGATGTATATATAGTACAAATATTAACAGCACTTCTGTTCATTTTCATACTAATTGACTGGTCAAATTTTGAATTTTCAAACAATTTCAACAGTCAAATGATTCCCAATCAAACTACCATCTTAATTATCATTGTGTAAACACTATCGACTCGCATTCAATATGTTTGTCGTCCTGAATAAAAAATTTATATATACAAAAATATATATATATGTATATTAAATACTATGTAGACAGAGCGGTTTGGTAACTCGACATCAATCAATGAAACTTGTTGGGAGTTTTAATTTTCTATAATATTTACCGTTTTAGGTCGATCAAGTTCTCACAATTTTATTTTTGAATGCGAGATAATGTGAGAAAAGGAGTTTAATTTCTCAAGAAGTAAAATATCGAGCTGATAGAGGCGGATCTACATAGGGGTTAGGGGGCCGAAATTTTATTCGTTTTTATAGTATTGTGATCCGGCATTATCTGGAATAGCCCCTCGTAAAGAAGAAAAATGAATGGAAGTAAGAAAAAAAAAATGATATAAAGGAGTTGAAGTTAAGTGGAGGTAAAAAAAATTCAGCCCCCTCACGAAAATTTTCCGGATCCACCACTGCGAGATGATATTTCGAGAAAAGAAAGAACTTAAAATACTACATGATTTCTTTTGTAGATAATTTGAATTTTTTGGGTTTGAGTTAAAGCTTCTAAAGTATAACAAAACTATCTTTTTATAAATCCTAAATTTAAAAAAGCCACCATTATTATTACTCCCTCCGTCCCGGCTGAATTGTCCCGGTGACTTTTGGCACAATAACCAAAGAGTGTGAGTGTAAAGTGAGTTGAGTGGAATTAATATTTTATTGTTGAGTGTGAAAAAGTTGTCTTTTTAAGTAATGAGACAATTGAGGTGGGACGGACGAAAAAGGAAAGTGAGACAATTGAGGTGGGACGGAGGGAGTATTATTTTACTATATGGTACAAAATTTGCAGACGCTGGCGCCGAACCCTACCATGTGCATGTGTTACTCTCGTCTCTTCGCTTTTAACTTAAATACATACAAAAAAAACTTTAATCTGTTGACATTTGACTACTTTTAGAAAGTGTTTGATGATTTTGGACTTAGATAATCACTCATTCACTACAGTATCCCATATAAAAAACTGCTGAATTATTTTTAAATCAACAATCAATAATTAAATCAAATCAAATGGCTCACAATTACAGTTGATGATGGGGCTACATAATTTAGATTGTATTGATGGAATGGTTTGTTTTTTGATTGAAACTGTTGGTTTTGAACGATGCAGATTGATACAAACAAGATTGTACTTAAACAATGGAATTTAAGTTGTAGTTATTATTTTTGTGTTTATTTTCTCAATTCAAGATTGTCTAGATTATTTTCTCGAAATGGGGATGAGAGAGAGAGAGAGAGAGAGAAATGAAGAAATGGCACCCATATAATGTAAGGAACAAGTCCACATCAGAAAAATAAGAAATAATTTCATAACACTTTGAATCCTCCATTATTGTTTTATCACGTAGCCTGTTTCGTCAGAACATGCTGCATAATTTCATTCCCTTTGTTTTTATTGATGATGTATTTATCCTAGCTAATTCATCTAAAAAGAAATCAATCCACCTCTTGATAATTTCCCAAAATTTGAAAGCATGATTCACATTAATCAATATTCTAAGACTAAGAAGAGTATTGCACCCACAAGATGCGTGGAAAGTTTAGTTATCTATATGTAATATTAAATTTGCATGTAGATAATACGAATAATTTTTATCGGTCATATAGTGTTGCATATATATATTTTTTTTAAAAAAAACAAAATGATAGGTTTTGACTTTTGACATATAATTTAGTAATATGCATAATTTATAACATTATTGAGAAAATAACAATATTTTGTAATAATTGATACTTTGCCCTAAGTTTTTTCTTAAAATATAGATAAATTAGAAAGATTATGATTTGGAAATTATAATTATAAATAGAAAACTATGAATCTTACCATAGTTTTTTTTTATATGATAGTGAAGTGAAGCTAATAAAAATAAATATGAAGGTAAGATTCTATAAGATGAAAATGTTTGGATAAATTTCCCTAAGAGAAGAGCATTAAAGTAAAATTTAAAGTGGAACGACAAATCAGGTAATCCATTTATACAATTGATGATGAGTTAAATTTAGTAGATATTTTGAATTTATTTGATCAACTAATTTTGGAATACTCTTTAACAAAATCAATTGTAATCTTCTAACTGATATTTTAAATTGGTAGTTTTGAAATTGATGAATTGATTTAGTAAAAAACATTAATGAAATAATAGAAGACAATGAAAGTACAGTAGATAAATGAGCACCGACCATTTGCCCAAATGAAATCGAATTTCGAAAAAATTCCAGACTTATTCAAATGCAAATCTCACATTTCCCAAATAATTATAAAACCTCTCTCTCTCTCTCTCATGTGCAGCCTGAATTTCTCCGCTTTAACAAATGTCAAAAACTACTGCCGTCGCAGTAAGAGAAGCATCTCCATACAACCTTAAATTAATCATAGAAAAAAGCTAACCTATTTAATGATACACATGATTAGGAAAATCAGTCCACATAATATGGGATTTCAAGATTCAAAGATCCTTGAAAAAGGGTATTAGAGGGCGACAAATTCTTGAGTGGATTTTGGTATTTGATGAAATTTGAAAATTACAAGGAAGATAAAATAATGCAGGCAGCAGCAGAATGGTTGGGGCCTATGATAAACCAGATCCAGCATAGAATTTGGCTGCAATTTATAAAGTAAGGTGCAACGTCTGACGATTTTACTCAAGCATCCACATGTGATGCTGCAAAACAACAGTCGTCAATACTACCCACCACTTGCATTTTCCACCCCCCACAACCCCCCTATTGTCTCCATACTACTATATATTGTCCCACCACCACCTCATCTCACAACTCTGCATGCCCCTCTCCCTCTCTCTACCTATCTTCTCTCTCTCACAGAGAGCACAAACACAAAAAGGGAGCATAGCTAGGTGTTTTTGAGGGTGGATGGAGTATTACATGGATGAGAAATGGAAGTTATCCAAAGAAGATAGGCCTCATTCCTCACAAAGGGGCTCCTCTAAGTCTTCCCTACAGAAAAGTTTCTCACAGAAGAATCCTTTTGGTCTATCCAGGAGCACTTCAACCAAGTCATCTCTTCCGAGAAGCTCGTCACAGAGGTGCTCAGAATTCACACGCAAGTGCAAGGAACAGAAGGCCAAATTCTACATTGTGAAGCGGTGCATCACTATGCTAGTCAGCTGGAAAAAGAATGGAGATTCTTGATGAGAATGCTTGCTTACCTCTTGTCCCTGCTGAAACTGAGAAATATGTAATTCTTGCTTTGATCCTGTATTTCTCTATGTGCGAGATGGATCTTGGGTTCGTTTCTAACCCAAAGAAGTTTTCCTGCCATCCCAGAGAAGAGAGAAAAAAAAAAAATGAAAATTTCTCAGATCCTCAATGTAACTAGATTAAAGGCTTAAGCTTTGCAAGAGTGCCATTTTATGAGATGTAAGATATTGAAGTTCATTGCAGAGCCACAATCTGAAGAAATTTATCATCTTTTTTTCTTTCTACTTATGTGCATTACATTGTCATAATAGATCTGTACCCCTATATAAGTCATTTGCTGGAAAATGTGTTGTACAGTTTTTCTCCAAACATCCAGTTTGATGATAGAAAGATTCCTCACAGCAGTAGAATTCAAGTGCAATATACAATGCTGCAACCTTTCAGAAAACAATGGGAATCTTCACAAGTACCAAAAATGATGCTGTACTATTAGAAAACTGTACCTGCTTGGCTGGTTCTAATATCAGGTATTTTCAAAAAGTTACTGAGATGGTATCAAGTCATCCCCAGTTCAAGTTTTACATTTTACCTATACATGGAGCTAAGTTCATCAAGTACAATAAATTGTTCGCCCTCTGATTAAATCACTTGTCGGGTGAATTTCATCTAGTGTGACATTTTCTTTATCTTGATGGGATCATATACCTAACCAAGTTCATCTTTAATAGAAAGTTCTACCAAATTGTATATGCAGAAGTATTTAAGAGAACAAAATTTACCCACCTCAACCTCTGTCAGGTCTCCTCTGATCATCTTCAAATATAAAAGGCTATAGCTTCAACTTTGAGGCCCTATCTGCAACCATGGCTGTGCAACTGGAAGCATGAAATATCAATCAATCAACAACGTTAACATATCATCCCTTTTCCTTGACTGCCAAAAGTTTTGATTAGGCAACAAGAACAACCTTTCAAACGTACTGAAATTTATCATGCATTGCTTCTGTGACGTATTTTTCTTAAAAATTGATCATAAAATCATAAAAAAAAATATCATCCTACTCCTCCATTCATAAAATTACACATACTCATTTTGTTTCTGCCTTGCTTATTACCACGGGAAAGATAGTGCTTTTCATTTTTAACTCTTTGTTGATATCAATATAAAACCATGTGCTACCAGGAAAAATAATATGAGTATACCAGAAATTGTTGGAATCCAATAAGAGCAAGGAGGCCCGTCGCTCCATACTGCACCTACTTTTTAAAGTACGATGTCATGTCACAACCACCTCTTTCATTCACTTCACACCTATAGTTTTCAAAAAGCATCATATAGCTTACACAACACAATTATTTAGGCATTTTCAATTGTTTGCATCAAATGACTCAAGTTTTCACCATTTTGGTGCAAACAATTGAATGATCTCCAACCATTTACAGCAGATTTTACAGCAAAAAAAATATCCTCTGAATCTTCAACAACAATGCATTTCATTCAAATTTATGCAACAATGGAAATTATAGTTAAGAAATTATAAAATGATTTGTTGCCCTGAACATGAGTTGCACCAAATTTGGAGCAGCACTGTAGCATTTTGGCAAATTACAACAAAATCATGTAGGTTTTGAGGGTTGACTACGAATTCTATAATGCTACTACCAAGTTTTGAACTATGTTTGGAGGACCTTAGGTTCATAAGCTAAAAGTACACCTTGATAATTGTATAAATCACTACTCTGCATATTAGCTCTTCGCAGTTGGAAGACGGCGTTTCCAATTTGAGTTTGGTTGATATAAATGTTTTCCAAACCATATACATGGAAGATATGTAAGCATACCAAAAATTATGAGAGTTCCAGATTGCATTTTCTCCGGTTGAAGCTTCACGTCGACAACTGGCAACTTAGATCTCCCGAGACCAAACTGCACCAAATCAGCTTTTCCCTCTTTTCATCATAACAACATGTCATAAGATGGTTTTAAGCCAGATTTTAACATGCCAGCGAGAAGATTTAGAGCCGCTTCTTGTTTCCCTTCTCCTTTGAGGACTTGGATTGTCATGTTGTAACTAGCTCCATTAGGCACCATACCCTTTCCAGCCATTTCCCTGAGCAGCTTCAATGCTTTAAAGGAGCTACGTTCTCTACAATATCCCTGGATCATTGTATTGTATATAACATCATTGGGTTCAAGATCCATATCACATACTGTTTTGAACAACTTTGATGCTTCACTCATATTTCTTTCATTACACCAGCCTCTGATCAAGACGCTATAAGTGTAAATATCTGCTACCAAATTAGTCCTCTTCATGTAAGAAAGGACTTGAAGTGCCTTCTCCATATCATTACACCGTGCGAAGAAGTCCATTAATATAGTGTAGGTCACTTTTGATGGAGAAATTCCTCTCTCTTCCATTTCACGGACGAAGTCCAAAACTTGAGAAGTATTCTCACTTCTGGAGAACCCTGCTATTAGGACATTATATGTAATCACAGTTGGAGATAAACCGAAAGACTTCAGTTCATCGAAAATATATAAAGCTTTGTCCAGCATCCCAACACGACAGTACCCATCTATTAGCAAGTTGTAAGTGATTATACTCGGGCTCAAACCAAAGCTCTTCATCTCACCTATCATTTTTTTTGCCTCTCGCACATTCCTCTGCTTGCACAGTCCCTCAATCAAAATGTTGTATGTTACGACATTGCATGCCACCCCTCTTTGACGCATCTCATCAAACAAACGAAATGCTTTCTGCATTTCACCATTATCGCAATATGCATTCAGCACACAGTTGTAAGTATGCAGATCAGGCAATGCCCCTTCACTCTTCATCCTCTCAAAAAGCTCAAATCCATCCTTCTTCGAACCTTCCTTAAAGAACCCATTAATCAGAACTGTGTAAGTATATTGATTGGCAATCAAACCGATCTCCTCCATTTCAAGAAATAATCTTTTCGCCTTCTCGACTTCACCCTTTTTACAGCACCCATCGATCAATGTAGTGTACACAACAACATTTGGACTAAAACCCATACGAGTCATTTCACTCAAAACCTCAAAACCCCTCTTTAAATTACCACTCACGCAGCAACCTTTTATCAAAATCCCAAAGGTGTAGGCGTCCAATCCAACTCTTCCCTTATTTCTCTCAAAAAACCCCCAAGTCTTCTCAAAATCACATTCTTTCACAAGACATTTCAGAACAGAGTTAAATAAAATCGCCGACGGCACAAGCCCTCTGTTAATCATTTCTTCAACCAACGGAAGTGCGCGGTCCACAGGCAGCTGCGCTTTAACATGAGCGCCGATGATTGTTTCGTAAACGCGACCGGCATCGTAGCCGTCCGAATAGCTCGTCAAGTACGGTAGAAGAGAAGTGATGGTGAAAAACGGGGATGTGATTTTACCGGAGAGTAATCGTACAATAAACGACTCGGCCTGCGACGGCATGTTGAGAAAGAGAAGGTGGTGGGTGATTATTGCAATGGATTCGTGAGTGTGGTCGAGGTCTTGGTGTAGTAAGGAGGTGAAGAGGGAGAGAGCTCTCTGCGGCGGAGCTTTCAGCATTCTGGAAAGGAGAGTGGGAAGCTGATGTTTGGTTGCAGACATTTTCACAAACAGATTGAGGGCGACTCTATTTGCTTCAATTATGATCCTCTCGTGGTATGTTTAATGGTGCTCCACATTGCCGTATGTTGTCTCCGTCGATTTCATAAGCAAATCAATTGTCCATGCGCCTGTTCCATTGCATTATTCATGGCCAAATAGCATTCAAATACCAGAAAAAAGGGAAGATTTCAAAATTTCATATTTCTCCCAATTTCAGCAGCGTCGAACTCAAATTAGCAGTTCTTTTCGTTTTTGGGATAATTTTTTTCCCTCTATGTTTAATATAATGGGTTAACCGGAGAAAATGCAATTATTGATGTTTTTGAAAAAATAACATAATGTATTTTAATTAGTTAAAATTATTCTAATTTTTACTTCCGTTTATGAATAATACCCTAATTTATTGATATTTCTGAAAAAATATAATCATTGCTAGAAATAATGACTCAGAAACAGGCGAATAATGATGTTCAGTTTAAATAGTATGCTACGTAGATAGATGCCAAATATCGGCTTATAAGGAATTATTTATAGAGGTTCGAATTCATTACGGTTTCCTGGATTTTCGTGGGGTTTGTTGAGTAGCGAACTGCGGCTTTAACAGGGTGGTTAAGGCGTTTGTCTCCAACCGCTTTCGAGATTCTCGCGAGCTTATTCCCTCGTCACTCAATGTCTTTCCTCACCGTTGAGCAGCTTTTTAATGACCGTTGAATACCCTCTTTTAGCTTGCCATTCTGGAGGAGAACGTCTCTTCCTTCGTCGAACTGCTTTTGACCTGGTCGAGCTGCTTTGATCGGACTGCTCTCTCCTGCGAGCTGCTCTTTGTTGGGCTAGCTTGCTGCTCTGCAAGAGTGCTGATGGAACTCGCTTTGGACCTCCTTAATGGGCTATTTTTCATTATACTCCAATAGTTAAATATTCAAATGCATTTATCTTCTTAAAGTTTTTAAAACTTCATACTTTTGTTTATTTTTAAACCTCCAATCCAAACAGAGGTGCATGCATTTCGATACAAGATCACACGTCAAAACACACATTGAGCAGAGGCGGATCTATAGTTGTAAATGGGGGTACACTTTACCCCAAAATTTTGATTTGTTATTATTTAATGTATATTATTATTATTATTATTATTATTAAATGTTTGTACGTACTCCCCTCCGTCCCGAGTTATTAGTCACGTTTTAATTCGGCACAATAACCAACGTAAGTGTAATAAGGGATTTTAATCCCACAATTAGTGAAGCTAATTAAGAAATAAAATTAGAAAAGAAGAGGAGAGAAGGATGATGTGATAGGGAGGCAACTCTTAAAATTCAAATGTTGAAATTACACAATTCATTTGCCACCAAAAATTAATTTGGTGGCTAATTCAAATCAAATCTGTTTCACATTTAAAAAAACCTGCCTATAAACAATCTGCCTAAGGATCATTACATATCATCAACCAAAAGTTCAAAAAACACATCAAAATGGGGCAAAAAAAAGATGTTGCAGAGAGTTTGAAAGAGCAAATTATGCAGTTTCTTCTTCAAGGCAGCAATGGTGGGAAGCTGGCTCATAGCAAGATAAATGAAGCTGCAGCAAAATTCTCCTTATGCAGGAAAAGCATTTCAAGGCTCTGAAAATCTGCAAAATTACAAAGAGCATTAGGTGGTGCAGTTATAAAAGTTGTAAGTCAAAGAATAGGAAAACATCCACTAAAACTCCATAGTTTAAAGCATGATAGCATAGAATCTGTTAACTATCAGAATAGAGGAACAATTAGAAGCCTAGCTGAGAGCATAAATGTTTCAAAATCCACTGTGGGTAGATGGGTGAAAGACAATCTAATCAGAGCTCACACCAATGCTATCAAGCCGAAATTGACAGCTCCAAATAAAATGTTAAGATTATGTTTCAGTTTACAAGCCATAGAATTAGATAATGCTTCTAATAGTCTTATGTTCAAGCCAATGGATAATGTGATTCACATAGATGAGAAGTGGTTCTACCTAACAAAGAACACTCACAGATACTACATGACTCACAAGGAAGATGATCCATATAGGTATTGTAAGAGCAAGAAGTTTATCCCTAAGGTAATGTTTATGTGCGCTGTGTGCCGTCCAATTTTTGGGGAAGAAGGGAATGTACTTTTCGATGGAAAAATAGGCATTTGGCCATTTGTTGAAAAGGTGGAAGCAAAAAGAAACAGCAAATTAAGACCAAAGGGAACTATGGAGACGAAGCCTATTGAATCAATAACAAAACAAGTGATCAAAGAGTGCATATTGAATCAGGTATCTAGTGTGCAGTTTCTATCTTGTAATGCATGTAAAAATGAACTAATCCTTGTGCAAGCATGCAATTTTAAGTTGCAGATTTCAGTTTTCAGTTTTCAGATTTCAGTTTTGAGTTTTCAGATTTTAGTTTTTAGTTTTCAGATTTCAGTTTTCTGTAATTCAACTAATTTCAGATTGTAATTACAGCTTGTACCAGCAATTAAGGCTAAGTGGCCATCTTTTATGAGCAAAGAGGTATTGATTCAACAAGACAATGCTAGGCCACACATATGTAACAGTGATCCAGAATTCAGAACTGTGGCTAGTGCAGATGGGTTTAACATAACGTTGGTTCAACAACCAGCAAATAGTCCGGATGTGAATGTAAATGACTTTGGATTCTTTAGGGCTATTCAGAGCCTTCAACAAAAGCATGATGCAGAAATGCCAAAGACCTAGTTAATGCAGTTTTAACAAGCTACAATGACCTAGAACCTATGACATTGAACAAAGTATTCCTCACTTTGCAATCATGTTTGCAAGAGATATTAAAGGTGAAGGGATGCAATAGGTATAAGATCCCACACATGAAGAAGGATGCATTAATCATGCAAAAGGAGTTGCCTAGAAATCTAGAAGTGCCAAAGGAATTAGTGAAAGAGAGCATTACATACTGACAAAATATAGAATAAGCCATATGGGAAGAGAAAAAACTTTGTATATTGCTCTGTTTTTCTATATGTTTTTCACAGCTACAACCCACGGAATATATATACTAGCAGCTTCTATCCTAACAAATTTAGATGCTCCATCTACGGTATACAAAGAAAGAAATATAATAAATCATGGTGAAATCTAAGGTGGGTATTTATCTATGGCGAAATCTAAGGTGGGTATTTATCTATGGAGAACCGTAATACCCCCCCCCCCTCAAGCTGGACTTGCCACAAGTTCAGCTTGGAGGATAATGCAGAAAAAGAAGCAATGGATAATGCCTTGGTAAAAAGATCAGCAACCTGCTGCTGAGAAGAAACGTGTAGCGGAATAATGAATCCCCTTTTAAAAGAATCTCGGACAACATGGCAGTCAATATCAAGGTGTTTAGTGCGCTCATGAAAAACGGGATTCTCGGTTATATGAATGGCAGCCTGACTATCACACCACAAAGAGATCGGCAAAGTAGCTGGGCAAGCAAGATCATGTAAAATGTAGGAAATCCACTACAATTCTCTAACAGTGGCCGCAAGAGCACGGTACTCGGCTTCCGCGGATGAGGAGGAAACCGTGGTTTGTTTCTTCGTCTTCCAAGAAATCAGGCATCCACCCCAGAAAACACAAAAACCAGTTAAGGATCGGCGGGTGGATCGACAAGCTCCCCAGTCAGCATCACTGTAAGCGGTGAGGCGGAAGTCATGCGAGGAAGAGTAGAATAATCCTCGAGAGGGACATCGAGCAAGGAAGCGAATCACATGCACAGCAGCCGACCAATGAGAAGAGCGTGGGGCTTGAACAAATTAACTGAGCTGCTGCACGGTGTAAGTGATGTCTGGACGAGTATAGTTGAGATAAAGTAGGCGGCCAACCAATCTCCGATAACGCTCTGGAGTATCAAGGAGAGGGGAAGAGTCTTGATCAGGAGCTAAGAAACGGTGTCCAGGAGGAAACGGTGTGGAAGCCAGAGTACAATCCAAAAAACCAGAATCTCGCAAGATATCAGTAGCAAGCTTAGATTGGCTAATGAAGATGCCCTTGTCTGATCTAACAAACTCCATTCCAAGGAAATATTTGACATCACCAAGATTTTTAATGGTGAAAGCTTCATCCAGAAATGTCTTGGCCTGCTCCATTAAAACCAAGCTAGACCCTGTAATCAAAACATCGTCCACATAGACAAGCAGGAGAAGAAAGTGACCATTTCGACAATAACGGAACAAGCAATGGTCATGGGCAGATTGCTCGAAACCAAAAACTTGAAGTTTGGTTGTAAATTCTAAATTCCATTGTCGTGAGGATTGTTTAAGCCCGTAAATGGATTTCTGCAGCTTACAAACCTCACCTGGTTTAACCTTAGAATAACCAGGAGGAGCAGTCATATATATATCTTCATTGAGAGACCCATGTAGGAAGGTGTTATTAACGTCCAACTGATGTAAAGACAAGCCACGTGCTGCGGCCAAAGCAATGAATAACCGGACTGTGACCACCTTTGCAACCGGAGAAAAAACCTCAGTATAATCTTCTCCTTCCACCTGAGTATAACCTTTCGCGACAAGGCGCGCTTTGAACCGTTCAACACTTCCATCGGCATGGCACTTTACCTTATAAACCCATTTGCAGCCAACAGCTTTCTTTCCCGATGGTAAAGTAGTGATTTCCCAAGTATTGTTTCGTTCAAGTGCCTCCAGCTCTTGTTGCATAGCAACCTGCCACTTAATGTTAGTTCTAGCTTGATTATAAGAAGATGGTTCTTGTAAAGTAGACAAAAAAGCAACTAAGTTAGCATGGGCATGTGTGATGGGATCAGGCGTGATGTCTGGAGTATTTGAGGAAGGAAGATGTGAAGCATTGGTAACATAGTCAGTGAGCCAAGCAGGTGGTTGCGTAACTCGATGACTACGACGAGGAGAAGGTATAACAGGAGCAGTAGGCTCCGTGGGAACAACCGGACTAGCTGCGGGTGTGGGAGATGATGTGTGAGGTAGATCATCCAGATGAGAAGATGGAAGTGGGAAGGATGAAGGTGGAATGGTACAAGAGGAATCAGGATATGAAGGGAAGATTTCTTCATGAAAATTGACATCTCGTGAAACCACTAGCTTGCGAAGAGAGGGAATATACATCTTAAAACCTTTATGCCCGATCGGATAACCCACAAAAATCCCAGCTAAAGATTTTGAACCAAGTTTGTCCCTGTGACCTCCTTTTTGTAAGACATAACCCAAACATCCAAAAACTTTCAGAAGAGAATAATCAGGATCTTTCTTAAATAGCAGCTGATAAGGTGATTTCCACCCGAGAAGAGGTGAAGGAATACGGTTGATGAGATAAGTGGCAGTAATAATGGATTCCCCCCAAAATTTGGTAGGTAATTTAGAGTGTAAAAGCAGGGATCGAGCAACTTGAACGATATGTTGGTGTTTGCGTTCAACAACGCCATTTTGTTGGGGCGTATAAGGACAAGACCGTTGGTGAAGAATACCAAGATCACTAAACAAGCGCTGACAGGAAGCATTTACAAATTCACTACCATTATTGGAGCGTATAGATTTGATGGATTTCCCAAACTGTGTATGAATATAATTAATAAAGGTATGAATAACAGAGTAAACTTGAGATTTGAAACGAACAAGAAATGTCCATGTACTCCTACTGAAATCATCAACTAGAGTAAGAAAGAATCGAACCCCATTAATTGATTCAATGTTGTAAGGACCCCAAAGATCAAGGTGAACCAGCTCAAATATATCATGACTTTTTATTGAACTTAGAGGAAAACTGCAATGTCTCTGTTTAGACTTGGAACAAGCATCACAAGGGAGAGCATTACAGTGCTTGGGTAGAGAAATAAAACTAGATAAATGAGACAAAACCACATCAGACGGGTGACCTAAGCGAGAGTGCCATAAACTAGCTGATAAAGCTTTATTTGAGGGAGATGAATGTCGCATCAAATTGGGTTGGAGAGACAAGGAGATGGCAGCTTGAATGGTCTGAGGAGAAAAGGAATTTTTGTCCAGTATATAGAGATCCTTCACAACCCGACCAGCAGCTATGAAAACATGAGAATTAAGGTCCTGTAGCAGAAAACAAGACGAGTAAAAAATGCATGAAACCTTGGAGTCAGCTGCAAGTTTTTTAACAGAAAGAAGATTAAATTTGAAGGAAGGAACAATGAGAACAGACGTTAAGATAACAGTATCAGAGTGATGCACAGAACCCAAGTGAGAAACAGTTTGAACACTACCATCAGGAAGAGTAATAAGAGAAAAATCAGAGACAGATTGAATGTGTGAAAATAGAGTAGTGTTATGGCTCATGTGACAAGTTGCTCTAGTGTCTACAATCCAGGAATCAGCTGTAATATAATCAATAGAACTAAGACAGAAAGTAGAACGATTACCAGCAAAATCATCGAAGAAAGCCATGTTGGCCCGATCACCAACATCAGTCAATTGGCCCCACCGGTCATGATATTAAGCTTGTCAATCCCAGCATTCAAGGAGCTGTTCCAATCTAAAGGAGAGTCAGCATCTTGGGTAGCCATCATAGCCTTCTTAGATTTCAATCCATCCCACCATTCGGGATAACCTTTGAGTTTGAAGCAAGAATCAATCGTATGACCACTCCTTTTGCAATGCCGGCATTGAAGAGAAGATTTATCCCGTCTGTCAAACGGCCAAGGTCGCCGATCTTCTTTGGACCAAGAAGGAGAACCACGAGCGGCCATGGCAACATTGTCAGAGGTCATATGCAACTTATCAGTGACAAGCTTGCTCTTCTCGGCCTTTAACACAGTGGAATATATTTTGTTGATCGGAGGCAAAGGCTCCGTCAAAAGAATTTGGCTACGTTCAACACCAAAAGCTTCATTGAGACCCAAAAGAAATTCAACAGCCCGATCCATGCTATCAATATCCGTGAATTGCTGAGCCATAGCCTTTGCGGCACCCCGAGCACCAGATAAAAATTCTGTCGATTTCTTATCACCTAGCGAACGAACAACCTCCTCATTATCTATCATGGATCGAAGCTGACCAAGTTGATCAGCGAGTTCCTTGTGTTTGCCATAATACTCAGTGACGCTCATGTTGTCTTGCCGCAAATTTCCTATTTCTTTCTTAATTTGATATAACATCGCGAAATTGGAGATATCGTACCGTTCATCGAGCTCAGTCCACAGGTCGGCAACATCATTGATGTAGGCAAATTGTTGAACGATATCTTTGGAAATGGAGGCTTTAATCCAAGAAACCACCATGCTGTTTACTTTGTGCCATTTCCGGAAGTATTTCGAATCTTCCGCCGGCAAGAGACAGCTACCGTCAACCAGGCCGAGTTTGTCCTTCGATCGGAGAGCCGTAATGGCAGCATTCTTCCAAAGCCGATAATTGGAATCATTGAGGGGAAAGGGAACGAGAGGGGTTCCAGGATGATCAGCGCCGTGTAAAAACAGCTGCTCTTCATATCGGTCAGCATCGGTGTCACTAGCAGCCATGATCGTTGAAGCAAAGAGCTAGAAAAAATTAAACCATGGCTCTGATACCATGACAAAATATAGAATAAGCCATATGGGAAGAGAAAAAACTTTGTATATTGCTCTGTTTTTCTATATGTTTTTCACAGCTACAACCCATGGAATATATATACTAGCAGCTTCCATCCTAACAAATTTAGATGCTCCATCTACGGTATACAAAGAAAGAAAGATAATAAATCATGGCGAAATCTAAGGTGGGTATTTATCTATGGCGAAATCTAAGGTGGGTATTTATCTATGGAGAACCGTAATATGGCAGCAGGGCATGGAGTAGGTAATGAGCAGCTTATGTGTGATTTGGGGATGCAAATAGGTTAAAAAGGGTTGCAAAAAATGCTTGTTTTGATTTTGAAAAAAAAATCTGATTCCGTTTTTTGATTGATCAGATTTGCATTTTGTAAAGATTATGTATTCAGCTTATGATATTGTAAAGTTTTTGAAGGCAGCATTACTATGGCTTGTTTTATGAAACATTGAACAATAACAAATTAAATAAACCACTTCAAACCGGCATACACATTTCACACAATATGTGCATCACTAATGTGTTGTAACCAATAAAAAATGTGTGAACACAACAACATCATCTTAGATAAAGCCAAAAACCAAGTACCCACAGTGGAACAGAAACAAGCAATCAGCCAAAAACAGAACCAAGGCAGGCAGCATACACCAATTTATCACAGTACCAATTTATACAAAAATCAGAACCAATCAAGGCAGCATACACCAATATTAAGGCAGTCGAATTGTAGGGTTTTCCCGTGAACCAAATCACCAAAAACAAACTGAACCGGATCAATTTATGGATATTGTGCACAATTAAATACAAGATAAACCCTAGCATGCTCCTATGAATTTAATTACCAAAATTTTGGATTGAGGAATTACCGTTATTCCGTCGAGTCTGAACCGATCTTTTGCATTTGAATTTCCAACTCGAATTCAACCACGCAATCTGATTTTATCTGCGGAAACAGAAATTAGAACTCTAATTTCTTAAATAAAATCGAAAAATAAAGAGGGAAGAAAGAAATCTGTTGTTCTACGGATTAGATCTTCAGATTTGTATCCCGGTGTTGTTCAGATCTACTACTGGTGCGGACTCCGTAGATCTGTGGTTTGAGAAGGACCAGAATCAAAATTCTCCTCCCTTTGAAATAGGATCGGCGCCCCTCTCTCTCTCTCTCTCCTAGGTTTAGTATGTTTCAACCGTGTTGTGTTACAACTTATGAGAGAGAGTTGTATATTTATAGAGTTAGGGTTGTAAACCCTAATGGGCTCCTGGGCTCAATTCAGCACACTTTCCTTGGGCCAGACTTGAGACCTAATGCAAATAATAAAGTGGGTCTATAAATTAATTAATTCTCATGTCCACAACCCAAGACACAATTAATTAATTAATATTAATTCCTTTTCACCACAGAATTAATACTGACCTACCTCTTTATTACCACGTTATGAGAACGGGCGGCATTAATTGAGAATCCCCATATTTAAGGTTACTTGACATCCATTAATTAATCAGAGCCTCTGACAAGCTCTAACTACAATTAATTAATATCTTATTATTCCTGAGTAGTACCACTCAAACCTTATCACTCGTGTCTGAACTTAATCAGCCTGCAGGACTTTGGCACGATGAATGTTATTGAGCTCCTTAGGGAATGTCCCCATCCTATTACTCGGATATGGTTGCCTAAACCCAGTCTCAGGCGGTACTACACGAACTGTTGTTACCCAAGATGCGGATATACGAGCACGTTACTTAGGCTCTCCACCATTGCAAGTCAAACCAACAGTCAACCCGTGCAAACCCATGAATCTTCGTTAGGGTTTTGACTCAATCAATATAACGAGATCTTGTATTCGCTGATGTCAGATAGACAAACACATCTCATTGCGGTCCATCAATACGCCACCTCTGCGTACCAGCATGTTAAGTAACCAAGACAGACTACTTATTCCGACAATGCAGCAGCCATCCGAACAGACGTATCCTCATACGCTGTCTCGGATGTGATCAGGTTTATGTCTCACTAGGTCAAGTGATCATACTGTCTTCTGCGATCTACAACACGCCGTATGATCGTTCATATCGGTGAGACAAGAGGATACCATTGTTCATACATGTAAGATTGTTAACAGATAGGAGAAAAAACCGCCGTATACTCATTATAATAAATGCTTTAGGTATACAAAACCCATCAATCTCCCACTTATACTCAAAGCTTAACTAACCTATTACAGAGTATACAGTCCGTCTATCTAGTCTGCTGTCTCTTTAACCACTGTCAGTGGTCGGCATCCACCTCAGACCCAGCTCACGAATATGTCTTTCGTAAACTTTCTGCGGCAAGCTCTTTGTAAATGGATCAACAAGATTGTCAGCAGTGTCAATCTTCTTAATTTGCACATCGCCCCTCGATACAATTTCTCGTATGATATGGTACTTTCTCTCTATGTGTTTGCTTGCCCTGTGAGACTGCGGTTCCTTTGAGTTTGCCACTGCACCAGAGTTATCACAATAAATTGTGATGCTCCTCGGTAAACTCGGTATCACGCCCAACAGTAAAAGGTAGTTCCTGAGTCATACCCTCTCTTTCGAGGCGTCGGAGACGGCGACATATTCTGCCTCCATGGTGGAGTCAGCAATGTATTTCTGCTTTGAGCTCCTCCAAGATACAGCTCCACCTCCCAGGATAAACACATATCCTGAGGTCGATTTCTTCTCATCCTGGCCTCCTTGGAAATCTGAGTCCGTATAACCCACAGGGCACAAATCCTCACTTTGATAAACTAGGCAGTAATTCCTAGTTCTCTTCAAGTACTTGAGGATGTGCTTTACAGCAGTCCAGTGCGCCTGTCCAGGGTTAGACTGATATCTTGCTACCATGCCAATGGCATAACAGATATCTGGCCTGGTACACAGCATCGCATACATGAGGCTACCTACAACTGAAGCATATGGTACAAGACTCATCTCATCTTTCTCCCGCTGTGTCTGAGGACACTGCCCACTAGAAAGATGAACGCCATGTCTGAAAGGTAGCAAGCCTTTCTTGGCGAGTTGCATGTTGAACCGGGCTATCACAGTATCCACATAGGATGCCTGGGATAAGCTCAACATTCTTCTCTTACGATCTCGTAAGACCTTAATCCCAAGAATGTAGCCAGCTTCTCCTAGATCCTTCATTTGGAACTGTTCGGATAACCAAGCCTTGATTTCCGACATCACTCCCTCGTTGTTTCCAAATAGGAGTATGTCATCAATGTATAGTGCAAGGAAGACCACGCTCCCACTGACACAAAGTCGGTAAACACAACTTTCGTTTTCCAATTGTGCAAACCCATAGGATTTAATCACATCGTTGAAACGTAAGTTCCACGACCTTGAAGCTTGCTTAAGTCCATACAAGGACTTCCTAAACTTCCAAACAAGATGTTCTTTTCCCTTGCTTATGTAACCCTCGGTTTGCTGCATATAGATGTCCCTACCTTCTTCAAGGTAACCGTTTAGAAAAGCGGTTTTGACATCCATCTGCCAGATCTTGAGGTCCATATGTGCAGCTATGGTAAGGAGTATCCGGATAAATTTGAGCATGGCTACGGGTGAAAAGGTTTCGTCATAGTCAATGCTCTCTTTCTTACTATAACCCTTTGCCACCAGTCTCGCTTTAAAAGTCGTGATCTTTCCATCCGCCCCTTTATTTCTCTTGTATACCCATTTGCACCCTATGGCCCTAAAGCCATCCGACAAATCAGTTTTCTGGTATACATCCATAGCAGTTATGGATTCAATTTCAGGATCCATGGCGACACAATATTTGGCAACATCCTTGTCCTGCACTGCCTCTTTGTAAGTCAGTGGGTCAGAGTCCTCATGTCCGTCTTCCGGGCTCAAGTCCGAAGACTCACCCACGAACATGTACCTTTTCGGCTGGAAAATAACTCTCCGACTACGACTAGGCATCGGTGCCGTGTCAGTAGTAGGTGCAGTAACTTGTGGTCCTGCACCTTGCACTGAAGAACGTGTCTGTGGTGCTGTACCTCTCACAGGTGCACCCACATCTACACGTTCCCCTTCCCTTGGAATTGCATTCTTGTTCTCAATTTCTTGAAGAACGATATCACTCCTTGACTTGTGATTACTCACATACTCGTCCTCCAAGAATCTAGCCTTGGTGCTAACAACGACTCTCAGACTCTCAGGACAGTAAAAGTAACCACCTTTCGTTTGCCTGGGATACCCTATGAACAACATTACTTTCGACCTGCTTTCTAACTTATCAGGTTCCTTCGACAGTACGTGTGCCGGATAGCCCCATACTCTAAACTTCCACAAACTAGGTTTGCGACCAAGGAAGAGCTCAGAAGGCATATTAGGAACTGATTTGGAAGGCACCACATTAGGCACGTAAGCTGTTATCTCCAATGCGTAGCCCCAAAACGAAATTGGTAAGTTCGCATAACTC
>JAPKLW010000610.1:25555-73268 GCA_026898455.1 Plectranthus barbatus
CTAAGAACGATCCTTGGCAATTTTAATGGCAATTAATATTGCCCGTCGTAGACTCAAACCCTACAACTGGTATCAGAGCCAGGTTCAGAGTTCTTAGGCTCTATCTTGAATAGATTGAAATTAAATGAATATGTATGTTCTTGGATGGATTTGAATTGTTTGAATGTTTTGTTCTCGTGGCCTTCTCGTTTTTGGATCTGTTTTTCACCACGAGAAAATCCGTGGTTAGATTTGATAGGAAAAATTGTAATAGATTGTAGATCTATTTTGTATTTTTCTTTATTTTTCGAATCTGTAAAATTGGATCTGAAAAGAGAAGGAAGACGAAGGAACGAAGAACAAGACGTATGGCCTAGGGTTCAGCCACCTTCCCCACCACCAGATCTCGCCGGCGGCAGCGCCGCCGGCGGCGAGGACCTGCGGCGGCGGTGACTATGGCGGCAGAGGGTGGCGGCGGCGCGTTCAGCGCGTGGCTGGGCCGCGCCCAGATCTGCCGGGTGCTATTGCTCGCGTCCAGGCGAGAATGACGGCCAGCCGCGCGCCTCTGCGCGCGGCAGCGGGTGGCGGCGGCGGGGTTTCCCCGCGGCTGGGCCGCGCCCGCCTCCCTTTTCCCTCTCTCTCTCTGCGTTCGCACGGCTGACCGGAGGCAGCAGGGGCCGCGCGCAGGAGGCGCGCGGCGGTTGACTGCGCACGGCGTGCGCCGGGGAGCGAGGAAAGAGCCGCGCGCATCTGCGCGCGGCGGTGGAGAAGGCGGGCGATGGTGGCTGTGAACGCACGAAGCAGCAGCGGTGGTCGGGCTGATGCCCTGCTGCGACGCCGCGACGTGGCTGGCGGCGGAGGGAAACAGTGGCAGCCGCGCGCGACTGCGCGCGGCGGTGGCCCTGCGCAGCAGATGGCTGCGACCTCTGCTTCACGCGAACGTCGGCGGCCGGCTGTGGATGAAGCTGGTGGTGGCAGGCGACGCGGTTGGAGCGAGGACCGGCCGCAGGCGGCGGCCGGAGCGGCGGCGGTGGCAGGGTGAGAGTGGCGGCTGGCGGCTGTGTGAAATCTAGGGTTTCCAAACCCTAGGGTTTCCCAGCCCGGGCCGAAAATCGGGCCCTTCAGCCCGGAGGCGGCCCGAACTCTGAAAATTAGGGTTTGGTACATCTTTTGGGCCTGAAACCCTAATTCCTAGCCCAATGTGATGTGGGTTGGCCCAGAGTCAAAATTTAATTATTTTGATGGGCTTGTTAACCCTGGTTCACTAATTCAAAGCCCAAAAGCTGTCAAAAAGAGTTGCAGATTTCAAATAAAAGAGTGGGAGCCCAGTTTGAAGATCTGTATTGAAATAAAAGCCTTGTAATAGATAGGTTTAATTTTATTTCAGTTGTAATCGCATCTGAGGGGCCACGAGAAATTTTATTTGTTTATTTAATTATTTCTCGTTATGATGTGATTTATTATGTGCGCACTAGTAAATAATAGGAAAGCATGTTTACCTGCTTTAATTATTTACTGTCATAAGCATGTTGTAATTTTTAAATTATTGAGCATGTCTTATGTGATTTATTTTATGTTTTAAATTGTGTCTATAAATTCCAAGAATCATATTAATTTATGATGGAATTTTGGGTGACATAATTTATGGCAACATAAAATAATGTGTGCGCATGAAACCTTTAGAATCAAATATACTAAGCTGGATTTTGGTTCTTTTCTAACCAAGATCATTAGACCTCCACAAATACGGCCTCTCATTAGTAGTAAGGCATTTCGAAGCGTAAACGTCTGCTGAAGCGGCTTGCGTTAGAAATAAATTACGGGTTCTAATGCGATGAGGTTTCTAAATAAAACGTTTAGTTTGAAAAGGTGAAGTGAAGGCCTCTAAGCAAACGTCTGCTGAAGCGGCTTGCATTGAGACAACTTTCACTGATCCAAGTTTTGAACTAAATGGGATAACTCAAAAATGTAAAGGGCATGCGGTATGGGTCCAGTACGTATGCTAAATCGCCCTGAACATCTAGAGTTAGGCTTGTGGTTAATTTGGCTTAGATGTTGCTTGGAGTATAACTCATGAATGATGTCCCTGCTCCGGATGGGTAACATGGTCTAAAGATCTCCAATATTAATTTCTTTTGCTTAAGATACCTTGGCATGATGAGAAATTAAAGGATCAATTTTGGTCTGGTTGAGCTGGTTTGCTGTAAACGTCCGCTGAAGTGGCTTGCAGTAAATTAGCTTGGGCAATTGGAGGAAACAAAGTGCATTGTTTTATCTAAAGGTTCTATGCATTATTTGTTTCAATTGTTCGTAGTATGTGCTTACTTTAATTCGCTTAATTGTTTTCAGATATGTCTATGAACAACGTCATTAATATCCTTGCTCAAAATTCTTTAACTGGTCCAAATTTCCTTGAATGGAAACGCCATTTGGATTATATCCTGGTTGCGGAGGAACACAAGTTTGTCCTTACTAATCCTTGTCCGGCTGCCCCAGCTGCTGATGCTACTGCCGAGCAGCGGCAGTCTTACGATAAGTGGGTCAAGTCGAACAATGTAGTGAAATGCTACATGATGACCACTATGAGTAAGGTACTGCAGCTGCAGCATCAGCATTATGATAAGGCCTGTGAGATTATGGATAATCTAACAGCGACTTATGGGGAGACGGACAGAACTGTCAGATTCAATCTCATGAAGGAGATTGTGAGTAAGAAAATGGCAGAGGGCAGTTCAGTGAGAGAGCACGTGGTTGCCATGACTCACCTCATGGATGAACTGACGCTGCATGGTGGTGGTATCGACGCGGAAGCGCAGGTCGATATCATACTAAACTCTCTTCCTAAGTCTTTTGAGAACTTCAGGTTGAATGCTGTCATGAACAAGAAGGAGTATACTCTTAATGAGTTACTCAGTGACTTGATGGCAGCACAGTCCCTGATGGAACCCGAGAAAGCAGTTTTAGTTTCTTCCGGTAACCGTTCTGCTGCTTCTTATCGAGCAAGAACTAAAAGAACGGGTAGGAGAAACAAGAAAGCTGCTGGAGGGAACAATGGAGTTCTTGCTCCAAAGAAAAAGACTAGGAAAGTTAAACCAAAGGACAAGTGTTTCCGCTGTGGCAAGACAGGACACTGGAGGGCAAATTGTCCGAATCCCAATGGATGTGGTACGTCATCGTTTACATGTTCAGTATCAGTTTTGGTCTACTCCTCGTGAGTAGTGGTTAACTGTGAGTACTAATCATGTTATGACTGCATTTGTGCAGAGAATCAAGCTGGTGACAATGCTTGAAGATGACGGGATTGCCAACTCCAAAGAAGATGCTGGAGATCACTCTCAAGCTATTGGAGTTTCTGCCTCTAGTTTATGCTGAAAAACTTTGTTTTAATTCAAGTGTTTGGAAGAGATACATTTGTTTTGTTAAACAAGTTTCATCCGTGTTTTTGGATTCTTAGTCATTTTGATAGAATTTTTTCTATCATGAATAAATGACAGTGTTTCTATTTATGGATGATTATCTCTTCATTACTTGATTGCATAAACTGTCAGTGTTCTAAGGTAAAATTTAAAGAATCTGTATAGAGATTGGTTACATCAATCTAAGTAGTCTTAAGTAGTTCGTGGAATTATGGATTCTATCCAAGTATTCCTAAGAATGGTACTTATGGCAACTACTTAGAAGCACACTGATGGTAATCAGGCCTTTATTAGGCTATTTGTATCTCTATAAGTTATTTCGTGTTTTGCTCTGGTTAGTGGTTTGAGTCTACTTCCGCAGTTGCCTTCACAGGCATTGATGCTGTAGTCATTTAAGATTTGGATATGTTTATCTAGTTCACTACAAGTCTTAGTCTCTTGCTTTAATCAAGAGCGTTCAAGACTAAGGTAGAGAATAAGTTAAACAAGGCCGTAAAAACATTATGATTTGTTCATAATGAAGTATCTTAAATGATGTGTCTTACAGTATCTGGCAGAGCAAGAGATTACATCTCAGTTGACTACACCTGATATCTCTCGATTGAGATGGTGTAGGTAGAACGAAATAAAGCTCTTTAAATGTTAACAAGTTATACCAGCTATTGCCTAAATCTTTCGTTTTAGGAAGAGCGCCAAAACAGTTGTATATCGTTTAAACTGGTGTCTTCTAAATTAGTTCTAAGTACCCTAGCAGACCTTGACTCAGTCAAAGGGCAATGATGGGTAAGTCGGCTGCTAAGCTGATGTAAGAGACTGATTGAATAGAAGATAGTTTAAGACAATACTGTTTGTGGGCTATTCCAAGTAAACGAAAAAGATTGTGGTTTTATGTATCCTAATTACAAGCAAGTTGTATAGGATAAGAACCAAGAATCCAAATGTAAGATTGTTTTCTAATATTTTAAGAGAAGACAATCCAAATCCATCAGGAAATACCCCGTGGCGAATTGTGCATACCTTGGTAGGTATGGTGTCAATTGCACGGTCACCTGTGTAAGGTGGTAAACCACAAGTTAATGCACCATTAACTGACAACATAAAAAGGAGCGTCGTTGCAGTGGGAGGTTGCCTTAACAGGCTTAAAAGTACTGGTTCGTGGGAGCAGTCTCTCGACTCGGTCCCTGCTTAACGAACATTGTACTTATCCCTTAAAAGTGTAATGAGCCAGTTAAAACAAATGATGCAGTTTAAAATGACGTAAAGTCATAGATTCAGAAATGAATCAGTTAAGGTTATGGTAGTATATCAGGATCAGTGATTGCGCAATAGCTTAACAGCTATAGGCAACTGATTGATGTACATGTAAAATGATCGAATGGTAACCCAGAGTGTTCAAAAGCCTGGGTTAGTGAGCAAAGGTATGTTTCACAACAAGACCTTCTCACTGGTTGCAACTGTTAAACCCATTCGAACTCTTTTAACCATAACAGCACATATGTAAGTATCTGGAAGGCAGTCGTCCGTATTTTATGAACGGATACCTTAATAAAAGGTGACGACATCTGTATGCAACAACCAGATAAGTTATGTGCAGCATCATGTCTCGAAGCCAAAGTAGTTCAAGTATGAACTTAACCGTGCTTCAAGATTATGTAACAGACATTTCGATATTGCCCATCGAGAATGAGAGTTACATGAATCAGAGTATGTGTCAGTGAAAGCGTGGTTTTCTTTACACATTATGCACATAGTATTTTCACATTCGGAAACGGTGTGGGGATATCATCAGGCGTAAAGGATGGCTATCCGAACAGTTTCAGAAGTAGGACTTATGAGATTTTGGAACACCTTTTGAATTAAAGTCTTGTGTTGACACAAGAGAAAGGATGTTCAGGTATCTCAAGTCGCTTAAATTGATTCTGTGGTGAGTCGTTCATAGCAAGAAAGATTGTTGTCTTTCTATAGTGCAGATGAACGAGCTCAGATATCTGCAATGCGATAAGCATGTTAGACAGATATCAGTTCAACTCTGGATAGGCACATTTGTTTACAGATGTGCTATGTGAGTTGAAAGGCATCGGATATCCAGGAGGATCATAAGGAAAGAGAATCGACCTCTAACTATGTGTTGGGCCTTAGAGGAGGAGTTATAGGAATTTAACACAGAAGTGTGTTGAAGATTCCAGTATGAAGGCTGAACCCTAGTCAGCTTCATAGACTTCGTAAGAAGCAGTATAACTCCGACACCATCCTCCAGAGGTGTGCGTTCTGAGTTTGCCTAAGAAAAACACAAGTAATTGTGATGTATTGGTGCAGAGACAAACTCAAGAGAACCCAAGACTCAAAAGGTGGTAAAACACATAGGATGTGTTGTAGCACATCATACGAGAAATCGTAACAAGAGGTGATGAGTGTACAGTGGAGATGGTTGACATGAATAGACACACTTAATACTTTGATAAAAGCAATGGTATTATGCTTTAAGATTGATCGACTTCTTCGGAGCTCGGATCTAACTTGGTAGAATAATCCTCACCAGATTTCCAAGGAGCAAGGGACACAGATCAGAAGATCAGATCTGTAGGAACAAGAAAGAGATTCGAAGGTTCCATATTCCGCTTCAGATCTGAATAGGGTTTCACCGTTATCATTCTCCGATCTGTCCTGTGGATCAAACGGTGAAACAAGGTATAATCTCTAATCCATCCTATGCAATTTAATTTGTAGGAGCATGCATAGGCTTTCGCATGGTTCATTTAATTGTATTTATTCCTGGTATCCTAAGAACGATCCTTGGCAATTTTAATGGCAATTAATATTGCCCGTCATAGACTCAAACCCTACAGAACAATGTTATTATGTCGGAGCTCTTCATGCTCCACTTCTTGCTTTCCGGTGCCCCGTTTTCCATGGCAGCGGTGGCTATGGATAATTGGAGCCGCCCTCCCACTCGCTCCAACATCTACTGTGGGGGCCTCATCACACCTATCCTCGACCACTTCGGGATTCCCCGGGTGGGCACAGAGGTACCTTCATCTAAGTTGGACCTTCCAGCACTAACTCTGGCCAAATATATATTTGCTGTACGGGAGAACGCCTTTCTGTACAAGTTGGTGGGCGATGCGTGGTTTATGTCGCCCAACACTGCTGCTACTTCCATCATAGCCCCTAAGTCGGAGGCTAATCAGTTGATGGAATCTCCCGACCACAGAGCTTGCTGGTACCGAAAGAGGCGTGACGGTATGTATAGGTCGTACGACCTGATGGCACCAGGCCACGATGATGCAGAGGATGAGTCTGCCGACGAGGAGGACCCACAGCAGGAGCAGGGGGCCGGGACGTCCTCAGCTGGGGGGCGTCGCACATGGCAGACTGAGATGCTCGAGACCATGCAAGGCATGTCATCCTCGATGGCGGGACTGGAATTGAGGATGGCCGGACTGAGCACAGAGATGATCGGGTTAAGGGCCGACATGGGAGCTCAGAGGACATGGATGGAGCAACAGTTCACTGGAGTGAAGACCAGACTGTCAGGTGTTGAGACGGAGCTCCACGATTTGATTGATCGATTCCCTTCATACTACCAGAGGCGCAGGCTCAATCCTGACGCTCCGGGAGGTGCCCAGCAGTGATTGCCGCCCTTTCCGTCTCTTCAAACTTAGTTTCTTCGAACTAAGTTTGGGAGGTTGGACGGACGGACGCCGGTTTCCCTTTTATCCCTATCTTTTATGGTTATGTTTGTTGAACTATTTTACATGCTTTTGAACTATTTTACTTGCTTTCTTAGTGTAGTTAGGAGTCAGTGGATGGAGTAGTTCGATTTGGTTGTAATGATGATTAATCTTGTCTGATGAGGATTATGATATTTTGGAACTACTGGATGTGTTGTGTTTTTTTTTATGATTACAGGTGGACTGAACAAATACAAGCAAAACCATGCTGAAATTTTTATGGATGTTCGCACTTGGTAATTATTGGAGAAGGGTACACTTATTCTGATCTAACTCTCACACTGTCCTTTGAAATTGAAATGTTATTTAGTGAAGTGTTCTTATTTGTGATAACTTTGACTTGAGATTGAACTTATGACGAGGCATAAACATGATTGAATCGTTTGAGCTTATGATAGGGTGGAATAACTTGAAATTGATGCATGCTTTAAGTTGAACAAATTTGGCATTTGATGTCATGTTATATTAATGCGTAGAACTCGAAACTTTAAACCTGTGAGATTTGAGCCTGATTGATTGAGAGAGGCGAGGCACAAGTAAAATGAGTAGAGTCTGTCGATGCCACTTAGTTTAACATGTACATTGATCTCGAAAATGATTTTAGGCCATTCTTTCTTAGTACCTACCTGTGATATTAGTGGAGTATAAGGTGGAAATATGATTATCCTAGCCCTTGTTTCGGAGCCACTTTGAGCCTTGAATTCTTTCATGTTGTACTTAGGAACAAGTTGTGGGTTGGGAGAATATGAGATAAGAAGAAGTGAATGTGTTGTATGTGAGATGAAAAGTGAATTGTATTATGAAATGAAAGGCAAATGAGAAAAAGAAAAGAAAATGGTGAGAATAAAAATGGCAAGTTAAATGCCTATGAGTAATGAAAAGATGAGAACTTGTCGGGTTACGGAATAAGAGTGTGCACTTTGATAATGCGGGGTTGATTGGTTGAACGTTGAGAAAGGGGTTGAATGAATGAGTCACTTTAGCCTAAAACACCTTACCTGTTAGTCAGCCACATTACAACCTGATAAAGTCCTATTTGACTCTAGAACGATGTACTAATGTGAACGAATGTGGCAGAGATGAACGATATAAATGAAACTTGTGCACTTGTGTCGAGTGAAAGAAAGAATTAACCTTCGCAGTTGAGTGTGAGTGTGACTCCTTATATGACCACATGCCGGTAAGGTGAGTTCTTCGCATTAATCTAAACATGGTAGATAATGAAAAATTTGTGAGATTGAAGTTTGTATTGATAGATAGTGATGAGCTATGAAGCATTGCACCAAGCGAATGAAAATCTAGTTTTAGTTTTTGATTGAGGACAATCAAAGGTTTAAGTTTGGGGGGTTTGATATGTGCGTAATTTGCACAAATTTTGGGATGTGAATTGAATGAATTTATGAGAATTAGGTGCACAAATCACACACATATCTCTTCTTTTCTTGATTTTCCTTCACTTGGTGTTTGGGAATTGTTTTGAGTGTGCAGGACATGAAAAAGGTGAGAAAATGCGAGTTTTGGAGCTTTAATTGAAGCATGGGCCGTAGCAAATTCCGTTCTCGACGCGTATGTCCCGTTTGGGACAGAAAAAGCATGAAAAAGCACGAATTGCCGAATCGCCGTAGCCTATCTCGTTCGGGACGGCTTGGTCCCGTTCGGGATGAAGGTTCGGAACGCAATCATTCCGTCCGGGATACGTTATTTTGGCAAGAATTCGAAGACGAGGAAGTGGGACGCCGAGAGCAATCCCGTTCGGGATGCAACTGTCCCGTTCGGGACGGGTCTGGACTTTCGGGTCCTGACCCCGATCCATCCCGAGTGGGATGGATATTTGTTCATGGCGATCCCGTTCGGGATGGGTCTGACTGGGCTGCGAGTTTCTTAACTATAAAAGGCCAAGGAATGTTACTTGGAGAGGGGTCGACTTTTGAAAACCCTAAAGAGACTAAGGCACGATTAGAGGCGATTTTCACTTCCCGAAGGCTGGAAATTGAAGGTGGAAGGAAGGATTAGAAGCTAGATTGAAGATTCATCATTAAAATCCTAAGCTTTCTTGTTCTCCTTTCTCTTCTATGTTCTACTTTGTGGTTTTGATAGTTTTCATTGTATTCATGAGTGGCTAAACTCATAGTTGAGGATTTGGATGTGATTGGTACGATTTGAATATTGTTTGGGTTTGAATTATTGAAGTTTTCAAGGTTTTGATTATCATTGTGGATTTAATTTGTGTTCCTTTCATGATTGATCACCGTGTGTTGGAAAGTATGCCTCAATGAACTAACATGATAGGTTTGTGAATTAGAGGGGATTGCAATAATAATTGGGTATTGTTTCACTTAGAAGATAGGTGAAATTGTATCTAGGTCATTGTGTTCTTGAGCTTTTGGGAGTTAATTGAAATCAACATATCTAGACTTAGGTTGTGATTGAAATTAATCGACTGTTATTGCACCGTTATTAAGGGTTGTAACTAGAATTTGATGAACCGACCCATTCTACCTATTGAAATTGGTTAGTAAAGTTGACAAATCCAAACATATTCATATTCCACCCCAATCCATCATATATTCCTCAATAGTTCTCTTTTGGATTTTATTTAGTTGAATTGAATTTTACTTAATTGCTTTTAATTGAAACTGAATGCTAGATAGTTTAGAGTTTTATATTTAAAGTTATTTTATCGCATCTAGATATTGAGTTCCAAAATCAGTCCCTTTTACTTAAACAACGGGCGAATTGAGTCTTCGTGTTCGATAATTTTTACTTGATAAAAAATACTGCATCATTCATTCTGCTACTTAGTTTTCCCCTTTTGAGATTGTGTATAGATTTAATCCTTTGACTCCTTTGGATTTATCTCCTTTATCTGTGCAAGAGTTTACTAACCTTGATGGGCAGAGTTTACTAACCTTGATGGGCAGAAAAAAGCTGATTTTGTGAAGGAGATTCGTGAGAAAGCTGGGCAGAACATAGAGCGTCGTACTAAGCAGTATGTCAAACAAGTGAATAAAGGGTGCAAGAAGATGTTGTTTGAGCCTGGAGATTGGGTTTGGCTGCATATGCGAAAGAAGAGGTTTCCTTTGCAGCGGAGATCGAAGTTGTTACCTCGTGGAGATGGTCCCTTCCCAGTGTTGGAAAAAGTGAATGATAATGCATACAAATTGGACTTACCAGGTGAGTATGATATTAGTGACATTTAATGTTGCTAATTTAAGTCCTTTTGATGCAGGAGACAACTTGGATTTGAGGACAAATCGTCTTGAAGAGAAGGGGAATGATGGAGCCCCAGTAGCAGCTGTAAGAGACGATCCAATCTACATTCCGAGTGGGCCGATGACTAGAGCTCCAACAAGGACTTTGAGGGCTGGAATGAGTTTATTAATTAAAGACATTTGGGTTGTAACTATTCCCAAAGAATCGATGCTGATTGAACAGTTAAACGAAGGCCCAAAAATTACTAATTTAATTATGTGTAGTGATTGGGTTTAGTATAATTTAATCCATTATTTTGGGCCAAAATATTTAGGCATTGTTTTAGTTAATTTCGAATTTTTAAAGTTAATATTCGAATTTTATATTTAATTTTCAAAAATCATATATCCTTATTAGATTAGGTTTTGAGTTGCCTATATATAGGCCTTGTATTAGACAATTATATTCAGTTTTTTAGTTTAACAAAATTTGTGCGATTTTCTCCTATATTCTGATAGACTCAAATTTGAAATCCTACTTTATCAATAGGGTTTCAATCTCGACTAATCAATCGGACAGTCATATCCGTTGGTGGTGTCTTCACGCATATCCTTCGTTGTTGGATCAACTCGCTTCTTGGATCTTAGGAGATTTCTATCTGGACTACGGTACTTGAAGGTTTTCGAATCCAAAGGTATTGGATCCTTCCATCATATCAACTTTAATTTGCTTCCTTGTCGTGTCTGAGTCAAATCGTCCGAGTTCCTGTGCTACGATCGAAACCTTTCGGTGAGTATCGTATCACATCTAAACAAAGCTTCATACGTCAGCACTATTATTGGCGGATTTAGTAAACAAAAATCTAAGAAAGATTTTCTACCTTTGTGAGATTAAGTTCCTCTATATAAGGACATGTGTCCTAAAACGTTAGACAAGATAGAAGAGGTAGATAAGGTTCTTATACTTCGGCATTATGAAGCCTTAGTATGCTCTGCTCTGTACTAGACATGATATCTACAATGCAATTGGAATGGTGGAAAGATATCAATCTAACTCGGGTCTGGGGCATTGGATTGCGTTAAAATATGTTCTCAAGTTTCTAAAAAGAACTCGAGATTATATGCTGGTTTACCAATCAGACAGTCTAACCCCTTTGGGTTAATCAAATATAAATTTTAAGCTAATCGAGATATGATGAAGTTAACCTCGGGTTATGTGTTTACCTTGGGAGGCAGAGCCATAATACATGGCTGCCAAAGAAGTTGCACAGCTTAGAAGCATCTTGTTGGACTTGGGGGAGGACATTAGTATGCCTTAGTGTATCACAATTTGTTGTGACAACACTGGTGCAGTGGCAAACTCGAAAGAACCTAGAGCCCTTGTGGCAAGTTAACACATAGAGAGACAGTACAATATTTTACGAGAGATTGTAAAGCGAGGTGACGTGGCTGTGGGAAATTTGTGTCGTTGTATAACCTGGCTAATCCTTTCATGAAGACTTTATGAACTTAGATCTTTGGAAAACATGTAGTGGGTCTTGATAACGATACATTGCAACTACACTTTAAGTCTAGGTGGGAGATTTGTAATGACGTGGTATATACTAAAAGTTTATCTTTAGTATAAGTAGGAGATTGTTGGTGTTAGGTGTTAATGTTTAAATCCCACCTTTAATTTGATGTTTTGATGTGTCAAAACTGCATACCAAAGTCCAGGCCCTTAGATTTATTACCTCATGTGATCCTTGTATAGGAAAATCGAGTTGTAATAAGTCTAGGAGAAGAAAATTGTCAAAAATTGTGGAACAGTTCGTGAGACAGAAAGCCGTCCAGACAACGAGAAGTGCCAAACGAGCGAAGAAAAACTGTGCAGACAGTTTCTAAATTTCAAGGAGGAGGCAAATGAAAACTGAGGACACAAATTTGATGAAACTGCTCACGATGAAAGCTACACGTGAAAAATAAGAGTACAGGCAGTCATGAAGAAGCATTGAAGCTTTAACTGATGAGGAACAAATGTATCCTCAGTTGACTGCAGTACAACGTTGTTGGAGTCTGACACAAAAGACAACTGTTTCTGCAAAGTCATGTCACCATGCAGAAAAAATGGAAAAAGCATACCAGTTGGTCTGCTAAAACAGAGGAGAACGAGCGATGATTGGACATGGACCATCTTGTCTCTACCGGCTATTTTCTGTATAATTCATCTATAAATTGCAGGAGGATCAGAGAGACAACACACGAGAGAGAGACACAGGAAAATCAAATGCATATATAGACACACAGAGATATACGTTCTTCAGACTTACGAATTTACGCCATTTTCTCTGCAAGTTTGATAGCTCAAAGCCTCTATAATCCTTCGGGATATATCCATGGTTCACTTCGTGAACACGAGGCCTTCCAGCTATCCAGATCTTAAGAGATCTTCCGTGTGATTGTTCACACACGAGGATTTAGTCATTCAAACTAGATCTACACTATTGGTGTTCTTACTTTCTAAGGAAGAACACAGCAGCCTGACTCTCTAAGGAGAAGATGGTTATTACGGGCATCTGCCAACCATTGTACGTTTTGGGAAGAACTCAACCATCCAACCCACCGGAGATGGAAAAATGAGGTCTGTCCTCAGTCCATCTCCGATGACCGCCAGTTCCGAGGAGACTTCGAGGAGTTGCTTGGCTTCGAGGAACTGAAGAAGGAGTGAATAATATCTACCTAGGCGAGTAATCCAGTTCACTACGGACGGTGGTTTTCGTGGTGTTTGGTTATAGATCGTAAGGAGTGTACACTTCATAACCTTAGTGTTTTCCAGATTAATTTCCGAAGAGTGGACGAAGGACTTTAGGCTCCGAACCACTAGAATATCCTATCATATTTAATGCGTTACTTATTTTCAGCATCATACACTTTTCGATTGTGCTATGAATACTTCAACATTTCTCTAAAGTGTTGAAGTGTGTAACTGTTGATATAATTAAACTGTGAACTGGACACTTTGATAAAACTGTTGACTATTCTAAATGGCCATTAAAATTGTTGGATAAAACTAAACTGTCATTCACCTAACTGAACTGTTGATTTACATTTGAGAGTACAATATAATTGTTCTTATACTTTCGCTGCACATTGAAACTAACTCTGATTCGGGACCAACTGTTGGAGAATACTTTAAAGCAAACATTTAAGTGAGCTTTGTCATGTACTTAATCTTTTGTAATTAACTGAAATAAATGTTATCACATTCTTGCGATCTAAAGATAGCATCAATATCCACTTATCTTATATTGTAGACAATGTGGTGGTGTAGGGTTTGAGTCTACGATGGACAACATGAATTGCCATTACTAAATTTTTGCCAAGGATCGTTCTTAGGATACTAGGAATAAATTTCAATTAAATAAACCATGCGAACCTATGCATGCTCCTACAAAATTAATTGCAAAGGATGAAATTTAGGAGTACCTGATCTTCACCGTTTGATATACAGATCTAGATCGGAGCCATAACGATGAAGTAGATCTGGATCTGAATTTGAACAATGGCGTTGGAAGTTGTTCCTACAGATCTGATCTTCTGATTTGTTCCCTTGTTCCTTGGAAATCTGGTGAGGATTATCTACCAAGTTGGATCCGAGATCTGGAGAAATCGATCAGTCTCTCCCTTCAGATCAGTCGCCGCCGTTCTCTCTCAATTTTCTTAATATACTGAATCAATCTTGATCTGATAGAGAGAAGGCATATATATATAGTGTTAGGGTTTTGAGAAACCCTAACCATAATGGGCTTGAGCAGTTTGTGGGCTAGACCAGGGATCAGATGCAAATAATAAAGTGGACCTTCTTTATTAATTAATTCTTCCTTTTTCAACCCAGAACATAATTAATTAATAAAACATTGTTTTGACCTTCACCACGGTAACAATGCTGACTCGCCCCTTTATTACCACATTATTAGGAACGGGTTGCACCAAACTAACATGATCCACATATTTAAGGTTTTGGACATTCATTAATTAATTTGGCTTATGACAATCAGCCACAATTAATTAATCTCTTATTTCCTGAGTAATACCACTAACTCCTTTTCACTTATGCCTGAATTAAAGAATTCAACCTGCAGGGTTTAGCATAATGAACCTTGTGAGCTCCTCAGGGTATGTCACGATCCTGAAACAGACACGCTTACCTAAACGTCCAGCCTAAGCAGGCCACACACAAATTGCCAACACCCAAAATACGGGTATAAGAGTACATGTAAGACTCGCCACCATGGTAAATCAAACTGTGGTCAATCTGTATGTGCCCCTTATCCTTCAGTTAGGTTTAAGATCATAGGAAGTATGTTAGGGATCTAGCTCATTCATATGTCAATGAGAATGGCACATCCCACTGTTGATCCCATCAATACATAACCATGTACCGACACATCAAGTAGCTAGGATAAGCCCACTTATGAACCGATGTGCCATAGCTTAGACCGACAACCTATCTAGGGACTGTCTCAGCTGTGATACTGTTTATATCTCGCTAGGTCAAATGACTCGTATGATCTTTTGTGATCTCCTACACACCATATGGTCATCCCTATAGGCGAGATAATAGGATATTATGGTTCGTTGTATGTTTGTTTCAACAGACATCGAGCATTGTTGTAGCAACACATATATGAAGACCAGTGTACAAAACACTTAATCATATATGCTTTCAGTATGCAATCCCAAAAATCTCCCACTTATACTTAAAGTATAATACCATTGTTTTATAAAAGTATTAAGTGTGTCTATACTGTCAATCACTCCCACTGCATTCACGTCACCTCTTGTCACGATTTCTCGTATGATGTGATACCACACATCCTATGTGTTTCACCACCTTGTGAGTCTTGGGTTCCCTTGAGTTTGTCATTGCACAAACATGATCACAATTCCATGTGATTTTATTAGGCAAACTCAGAACACACACCTCTAGAGGATAACATCGGAGTTATACTGCTTCTTGCAAAGCTAATGAAGCTGTCAAAAACTCAGCCTTCATGCCGGAATCCGTAACACACTTTTGTGTTAGATTCCTAAAACTCCTCCTCTAAGGCCCCCACATAGTTAGAGGTCGATTTCCTTTCCTTATGATCCTCCTGGATATCCGATGCCATTCAACTCACAAGGCTCATTCATTAACCAATGTGCCTATCCAGAGTTGAACTGATATCTGTTTAACATGCTTATAGCATTACAGATATCTAACTTCGTTCATTTACAATATAGAAAGATAACAATCTTTCTTGCTATGAACGACTTACCACAGAAATCAATTTAAGCGACTTGAGATACCTGAACATCCCTTTCTTGTGGCAACACAAGACTTTAATTCAAAAGAAGTTCCAAAATCTCATAAGTCGTGCTTCTGAAACTGTTCGGATAACCATCCTTTATGCCTAACAATATCTCCACACCGTTTCCGAATGTGAAAATACTATCTGCATAATATGCAAGGAAAACCATGCTTCCGCTGACACATAACTGGTACATTAAACTCTCATTTTCGATAGGCAATATCGAAATGTCTGTTTCATGACTTTGAAGCTCCTTTAAGGTTATACTTGAACTTATCTGGTTGTTGCACATAGATGTCATCACCTGTTATCAAGGTATTCGTTTATAAAATACAGATGATATTATCTATCTTCCAGATACTTAGATTCATATGTCCTGTTATGGTCAAAAGAATTCGAATGGGTTTAATAGTTGCAACAGTGAGAAGGTCTTGTTGTGAAACTCTCCCTGACAAGAGTAGGTGAAAGTACACTGCACAAAGTTGAAAAAAAATCAAAGCAGGTTTACAACAGACTACTACAGTAGAGAAGAATGCCGATGATTGGACGACATGCATTTTGTCTCTAACGGACTTAAATTTAAACAGTCGGCTAATTCGTCTAGAAATAGGAGACAACATCTTCAGAGGAGAAAACCTGAATCTTTCGATTGAACAAGCCAAAAATTTGTCAAAAAGCTCTCAAAATTTTTCTGAATATTTTCGTGTGTTATTTAAGAACACGAGGCTTAGCTTTCAAGCTTAAGCTTTTTACTTGGTGTTATTACTTTTCAAGTAATATATACAACAGTGAGTTATCCTTTCTAGAATTGTGATTCTTACAGGCAACTGCCAACCACCGATGTTCTGGGAAGAACAACAAACATCTACCATTCCAATTTGAAAGTTGTGAGGTGCGTCCTTACTTCAAGACTAAAGAAGGAAGCAAACAAAGTTTCTAGGTGAGTGCGCTAGCAGGCCGAAGGACATTGGCATCCTACGGGATAGTTATTGATCGCGAGGATCTTGTAATCTATTATATAGTGAATTCACGGATAAACTTCCGAAGAGTGGACGTAGGACTTAAGTATTCGAACCACTATAAATATCCTGAGTTGTTTATTGCTTTATTTAAGTTTCTGCATTCTAAGTTTTCATATTGGTTTGATACATTCAATACTTTCTAAATATTGAAGTGTATAATTGAAAACTGAAACTTAAATCTATCAGAGACTAAGTTTAGCTAAATCATGTTCTCGGAAATTGAAAACGTAAAACTGAGTCACAATTTTAGGGTACAAGATATTATAATTACTTCTATTGCATGTAAAAACACTCTCACCTCGGGGCCAACACCTGTTTTCAAAATTTTTGTAATAAGCGTCTTGCTTGTGGCATAAGTTTCAAATTACCGTGATACATATAGGTATGTAGATATAAATAAATATAATTCAACTAAAAAAAGAGTATTTTATATTTTTAAAATAAAAAGCAAATCCATAAAATATTTTTTAAATCCCAACGTAAATCTAAAACTGAAAACGACTCTAAAAATACAAAATTGAAACAAAAATATTTGATATTTACTTAAAAAATTGAAAGACTTATCACTTTAACCTTTAAATGAAATTCCAAATTGGAAACATGTCCAAATGTTCAGTTATATTAAAGCCCTGCTTGTTTATGTTTAAAATTAGTGGGGTGATACTTTATTTAATTAAATAGTGTATAATAATTTATTGAAATTATGGTATACTATTTAAATGGCAGTTATTCCTAACTTTAGTCGAAGTCATAAACCCACTGATGATCAATAATGTACTTAACCATTATGCGTAAAATTGGGTACTCAATAGTATATTCTTATGTCAAAGTCTAAAAGTATACACTATTGTGTAAACAAAATTGATTAGGTTATTATGTTGTCCCAATTTCCAAGCCAACCACTATTTTCATGATATTTTTGATTCAATACGTGTATTGTAATTATTGGTAATTTACCCCATGTATTGGAAACACTACTACAAAATAGGGTTATCCTAACAAGGATACGTATCACTAAATAAAAACTATAATGACACATATTACTATGCTGACACTATTACATACTGTTGTTAAAAAAGTGTCACTATAAAGTTGAGCCTTATAACAACAGTAGTGGAATGTCAAGATAATTAACTTATTCTTACATATATTTATGTGTTGGGAAAATAAATTTAAAGTTACAATCTTCCTCTGTGAGCAAATATATTTTACTCCACATATTAATTTGTTAGGTTAAATTACTTTTGCCTCTTAAGATATATTAGATATATTAGAATCTTGTATATCAAGTTTCATATAGTTTGTATATATCTTGTGTTTAGGTTAGATAGATTTGTTTTTCCTCTATATATATCTTCTTGTACATCTATGTTATTTGAGTGAAATAGAGGGAATTATTTCTCTACACGGTATCAGCCAAACCTTTGGCATAAACCCTAGCCGTATTTTTTCGTCGCCTGCGTTTGTTCTTCGGCCATCCATTGGCTGCCCTAGTCGACAACACTGATCTTCCCACCTTGCCGTTATCGACCATCATCCATATGGTTAATATCAAGCTCACCTCCTCAAATTATCTTCTTATATTAGATATATTAGTATTTTGTATATCAAGTTTCATATAGTTTGTATATATCTTGTATTTAGGTTAGATAGATTTGTTTTACTCTATATATATTTCCTTGTACATCTATTTTATTTGAGTGAAATAAAGGGAATTATTTCTCTACATTGCCAACACCACATTCGGCAAGACAAATACTTATACTTCACATACTAATCTGATAAATTAAATTAATTTTGCCGACACCACGTAATGCGAGTAAATCAACTTTAACATTTTTTTTCCTGTTATGAAAAGCTTATATGTATGGATAAATAAAAATCATATACTCCTTCCGTCCCGGTGAAGTAGTCCCTTTTCTTTTCGGCACGGGAATTAAGGGTTGTGAGTGTAGTGGAATTAATATTTTATTGATGAGTGTGAAAAAGGTTGCCATTTTAGGAAAATGGGACTATTCTATGGGACAAACAAAAAAGGAAAGTGGGACTACTTCAATGGGACGGAGGGAGTAATTTTTTTTCATTAAATTCATATTTTATATACTAATTAAAAGTGAATACCAATAAAGCAATCAAGCAAAGAACATTTAAGTAATATATTCAAAAAACTAAACAACTCAATGTTTAAAAATATATTTAATAATGTTTCCAACGTTAAAAAGGAAAAGTACTAAACTCAATAATTATAAATCGAAAAAGTAGATATCAGTTCTCAAACTTTTGACAACAATGTTTCGAAGCTACTAATAAATGACAAGCAACTATCTCTATTACTCTCTCTGCCATTTTGCAACTATCTTCGTCATTCATCAATGTAAATTGAGATCTGCTAAGAAAGATAATGATGCAAAATTTCAATCATCAATACTTAACACAAGGCCAAGATTCAACAAATAACAAAATTAACTTGTTCTACATAAAACTTAAAGGGCGATTAAAATATCTTCTTTAAAATTAGCTTGCTCCATATATTACAAGATTTTACATAGTTTGAATTTATCCCATGATTTCCAAGTAATGAAAAATATCTTAATAATCAATTAATGAGTTAGATTATTCCTGTAATATAGTAATTTATGTTTTTGAACTAAAGAAACCCAATCAATTATGCCAGTTTAAACTAATGAATGCAATACTACAATTAAATATATTAAAAGTACACTAAAGGCATTCCCATAAAACACTTTTCCACTAATATATTTTTCAATTTTCATTAGGCGTAGAGCAAGAATAATTGAGATTCTTATCAAGTGAAATTTCTCATTAAAAATTAATAGCAAAATTGAACTCAACTACAATTTTATTTAATTTTTAGTTTAATTATTCTATACCGAACATGTTCATTATATCAACTTCTACTAGCAAAATAATTATTGAATTTAACATAAACGGATTTGGTGGATACCTGATACAGTCAAGTGAAGAGTATGAAAATGTTGCTCTTCGAATGCTTGAATTTTAGGAGATCACAAATCCTATACCAAGTAGTGAAAATAAGACATTATCTCAAAAAAAAAATTGATAAATAAGACATAAGATTTATTTGTCTATTGTATTTCAGAGTAATATACATTCTGATTTCAAATAAGTCAACTTGTTCCATGATGTAAAAGATACAAATACAAAAGATAGAAATCAGTGCCACTTGTTAGAAATAATAATTTTTTAAAAGAAGAAAATGAAGATTTAATATATCATAAGACAACTTATGCATTAGTATGCTGTCAAAAGCTCTATCATTTAATTTATGGTTAATAAAAGAAATATAAATTTCATTAACATACAAAAATAATTAATGTCTAAGATATCTAACCTCAGTTCATTTGAATGCACCAGCAACAAACGATCCTATCGCAACATTATACATGAAATCAGATCATAAACAAAGCAAATTCATAATCACATATAATAAAATTGAGGAAAGGCGTATTTGGCTTCACTTGTATACAAGCATTACCTGATACCTTGATCTTCTTGCCCCTGTTCGCAATATTTATAAAATAACCCATCTTAATGACTCCATATATTCTTAATAAAGAGAAATAATGTCGGGAAACATATCAGAAATTGTGGAGATAAAAGATAACAAATATTATGAACCTCAAATACCTCAACTCACTAAAATCAAAATTTGGTTGGTAGCGAGAGAATGCGGCCACAATGTGAGAAGCTAGGCGACGGTCGATAAAAGTGCGCAAGGCTGGAGAGGCAAGAGAGGGAAAATAAATTGGGTGAAGGAAGAAGATGGAGGAAGGTATTAGGGCTGGACTTGTTTTTTTGTTTTTTTGATTTTTTTTTTAAGTTCTATTTTATAGTTTTAAATAAAAATGGTTGAAGTATAATAAAATATAAAAAATTAGAGAAAACTATTGGATAAAAACTATTTTTTTCTTAGGATATTTTCCTTACACTATATTCTATTGCAAAAAGTAGTCAAGGGAAAGTATTTATATAAAAAATTAGAATTAAATCCTTTTTATTTTATTATATAAGATACTTTTCCTCACACTTATTTTATATTTTTAAGAGAGATGATTATAAAAATTTAATAATAATTTTTACTTTTTAAAGTATTTTTATTATGTATATAACACTATCTTTTCCTCACAGCTGTGGTGATATGTTACATATTACAACATTTTTTACTTCTAATCATGATAAAGGTGTCACAACAATAAAAAATTGTAGTAGTGAAAATTGTATTAGTTGCATACTTTTGAATTTAATACATGGTTCATTCTTTTTGTATTATTTTTATGTATAAAATGACAATTAAGAATGAACAAAACAAACATGGAATTTAAAAAGTGAAACGAAGAGATTTCGAAAAAACAAAGAAGGAATCTGCAATACCCATTAAAGGACTGGGTTTTGAAAGATAATTTGTATGTGGTACTCCATTTCATTAATTCTATTATTATAATATTAAGTATTTATAGTTAAAAATAAATTAGATTTTAGAATTTGTAGTTTAATATAATCGAATACATACTTATTATCCGTGTTTGTTATATTACAGAAATCTTGAGATGTAAAAGTTTAAATTATAGAAATGATAGAATTTGAATCAATACATATATAAAAGAAAAATCTAGTGACCGGGTGTCACTTCCTATCCTTGAACTCTAATCAGTTATAAGAAAAATACTTTAACCATTATAAAAAAAAATTACAGTACACAAAAAAAAAATCATAGAATAATGATAAAATTATTGGCAAAACCTTTTTGGATATTTTTTAGCAATGAATGACTTAATATAACAATGTGGTGGAAGTCTCAAATTCGGTTTTGATCGAATTAGATCAAATTAATTATTACTTTCTTAAATATGATATTATAGCGACGATAACTTTCGTTACGAAATTTTTTTTTCATAGCAAACATCTTAGCAATGAGCATTTTAATGATGGAAAAATTATATTACAAAACACATATAGCCATGAAATCATGATATTAATTAATGCATATATTTTTGTTGTAGTTGGTATCTCACCATCCAACTTCATTAGAAGACCTTGTTTTGGAAGGATATATTCCAAATTCAACAGCTCAAACAAAACATAGTGGTGCTTGTAGAAATTTTTCTTTGGAAGTGAAGTGGAAGTAATGAAACTTTCAATAGAAAAATGTTGTAGTTGTCCAAGCTTTACATAATTAAATTCTTTGCAACATCATTGCTTGGTTGCCTATCTCCACCATCACCACAATAAAAATAATAATCAAAATTTCATGGCATATATGTATCATTTTACTATTACATAATTGAAGATATTGGAACATATATACCATGTTTGTTGTAACATTTTGTACTACTTAATTCTATAATAGTGACTAATTTGGTTTCGTTAGTTTCCAAAATTTATCACGTTATTTTATGCAATTTTTCACAATTGTTTTAATTTCTATAATAGTTAACATCACTTTTCCATCTTGTCTATGCTTACCAAAACTGAAACCATAATTCCAATATCCTATATATCGTTTCATGATTAGCTAATTAGTGGGTAACGTTCTATTTTCTCTTCATAGACTCAGTGGTTTTATAAAATATAATATCAATTAAAATTAGATTTCTATACCCTTTCTATCAATAATTCAGAATCCCAAAATAAAAAAATTAATAATAATAAAAACGATAATAATAATAATAATAATAATAATAATAATAATAATAATAATAATAATAATTATACGTTTATTTATTTATTAGTTCTGTGCATGAGTGTATTATAAATGATGTTATGCTTGTCATGATGAGATTTTATAGGTTTTTGCACTAAAAAGTGACTAAGTGATTAAATGAGCTTAAATGTGGAAGTTGCTTTTTCGGTCGACACGTGGGATGTCAATCGACATGGAAGACAAGCCAAAAACCAAGAAAAACCCTCCATGTTGACCGACATATGGTGCATGTCGATCGACACGGGGGTCGATGTTGACCAAGAAGCAACAATTGAAGTTGAATTGGATGTGAAGGTCCATGTCGATCGACACGCGTCTTGTGTCAATCGACACGGAAGCCCTAGAAGGAAATTTCGCCAGATTTTGATATATTTTATATTAGAACCAATACCTTTTGAGATACAATTTTGGCTATATATATTCCTTATGTATTTTGAATTTTAGACATTTTTATCTTTACTTTTATCTTTAATCAAACATTGGAGTTTTTCATGACATCGAATTCTCCTTTACTTTTGTAAGTTTCTTCATGCAATTTAATAATATGTTCACTTTATTTCTATCCATGATTTTTGGCTAGAAACCTTATGAGGTTCAAGTGTTTTACAAACAATCCATGATGCATGTGTGGATTGATTAACTCAAATTACTACGTTTAATTATCTGATTAAAATAAATTGATCTAGGATAAATGATTGAACGATAGATTAAATTCACCATAAGTATATAGTTGTCTTTTTGAAGGACCGAGAAGTGAAAATTAGACAATAGGAAGAGATAATTAATACAATTAACTTCTGTCTCAAAATGAAGAAATTGTAGGAATTCAATAACATATGTTTATTGGGATTGATTAGCATGTGTTCTTGAGACCGAGATATGTTAGTAATCTAGGTTTTAATTGTCTGACAAGGAATTAACTCCAAGTTAATCTTATTTCCACCTTAGTTAAGTTGATAAATCTTATGCATGTATCTAGATTGGATGTTTGTCCTACCCTGTGGGTTCGACATTCCTGGTTAAAAATTTATTTGGCCACTATATTCTTATTAATCTTGTTAAAATATCAGTGATCAAATTGGCACCATTATCGGGGAATGTTAGAAAATATTCTATTACTAATTTACTAATTTTTAATATATTGGACTTAGTTTTTAATTATTTTTGTTATTTTATTATTCATGTGTGTCAGAATTGAGTTGGTTTTCGCACCGAACCACTATATCAATCAATATCTTGTGTGTCGATCGACACAGGCAGTTCATTTACGTCGATCAACACTCCCTGTGTCGGTTGATGCAGGCTGATTAATCAAGTTAAAATATGAGTGATCACTCGACATCCCGTGGGTCAACTAAAACAACAACTTTGTCATCTCGGTTATTTGTGTGCGTCTGTAATTTTCTGAATTTGTCGTTTATATTGATTGACACACCCAGTGTCGACCGACACAACCGCAACATTCGTGTCGATCGATAAGGTCCCTATTGGTCGACAAAGACACTAATTTCTTCGTGTCTTTTTCTCAGGTCTGAACACGAGGGCTAGGGGCAAACCACTCGAAGCTTTCAACCCAGAAATTGAGGCCACAATCCTATGGAAAAAAAACAAGAAAAACAGAGCACAATCATCAACATGTAGCCACCACAACATCATCACAAGAAGACGATCCAGAGATGACACCCTTGGAGGAGCCTGATACTCAAATCACAAGAAAGGGTGCCCTTCTATTAGTCCAAGAGGTCAACCAGATGAAGGAAGTCTTCAAGCGACTAATGGCTGAAAGAGAAGCAGAGAGAGTCGAGGCTACAAGGAGAGACAGAGAAAGAGAACGAGAAAGGCGGCGCAAAGAGGACTCCAATGATGAAGATCCAAATGCTATGGCAAGTAAGTACAAACTGCAACCCGGTAATGAGGGATTAGTTATTTGTATTAATGCAAATAATTTTGAACTCAAAACCAGCCTAATTCAGATGGTTCAACAAAACCAATTTGGTGGCCTAGAAGTGTTGGATCCATACACACACCTTCGAATGTTTGTGGAGGTGTGTGATACTGTCAAGCAGAATGGAGATTCTCAGGATGTGATACGTCTACGCTTGCTTCCCTTCTCAGTTCGGGATCAGGCTAGGATTCGGTTTACATCTCTTGATTGCAGCAGCATCCACACTTGGGCCGATCTCTAAGCAAAGTTCCTTACTACTTTCTTTCCACCTTTTGTAATCATTCAGAATAAGATGGAGATCCTGCAGCTCCACAAAATGATGGACGAGTCCCTGTTCGAGGCATGTTGAGAAGTTGTCCCGGTCATGGAGTCAGCATCGAGGAGCAGGCCCACATCTTCTATAGGGGTATGAATGAATGAACCCAATAATCGGTGGACAATGCAGCCGAAGGTTCTTTTATGAGCAAGTCAACAAAAAATCCCTCAAGCTATTCAAGAAGATAGCTTTGCATATTCAACAGTGTGCCAATCCAAGGAGACCTCGAGTGAGGGCAGTGGAGAAGAAGAAGGATGACACCCTCAAGAAGGAGATTGTAGCAGCATCCGCACTTGGGCCGATCTCCAAGCAAAGTTCCTTGCTACTTTCTTTCCAACTTCTAGAATCATTCAGAATAAGATCGAGAACCTGCAATTCCACTAAATGCGCTGTTGAGAATTTTTCCCGTTCATGGAGTCAACATCGAGGAGCAGGCCCACATCTTCTATAGGGGTATGAATGAATGAACCCTAGAATCGGTGGAGAATGTAGCCGGAGGTTCTTTGATGAGCAAGTCAACTGAAAAAGCCCTCAAGCTATTCAAGAAGATAGCTTTGCATACTCAACAATGGGCCAATCCAAGGAGACCTCGAGTGAGGGTAGTGGGGAAGAAAGAGGATGACTCCCTCAAGAAGGAGATTGAAAAGCTCAAGGGGAAGATGGAGAAACTGATATCTAAGGCTTGTGTTTCTGTTGCACAGGTTGATCCCGTAGCCGACATGAATTATATTAATCAAGGTGGATACTAAATTCAGTACCGGCAAAAGGGATACCAGCATTTCCCACCGCGAGCTTATCTAGGATTTTCATATGCTCAATCTGAAGGTGTCGAACGCCCTCCACGGGGATTTGATGTCCAAAATGGTGAAATCATGGAGAAGAAGGAGAGACTAGACGAGCTGTTACAAATGTTCATCAAGTCTTCCAACTATTGGGTTGGAAAAATCGAGCAAGAAGTGGCAGGAGCAACACCAAAGTGGACAGACTTGGGAAGCACGTGCAGATTACTACCTCACTTTGTACTGAACACAAGCAAAGGAAGCTACCGAGCACCACCGAAATGAACCCCAAGAACCAAAAGGAGTGCAAGGCAGTCCAATTGAGGTCTGGAACGAGCTACAATGGTCCGACTATGCCCCAAAATGATTTTGGGGGAGATGAGGAGGAATTTCCTGCAGGAATGCCCTCTGTTTTGACCGACTCTCTCTGTGTTGATCGACACAGATGACAGGAAGAAGAAGGCATGTCGAGTTATGAAGAAGACTCAATCGATTGGAATTTGGCAGGTGTGTCGATAGACACACCCCCTATCGATCGACACAGAGGCTTGGTAGACACTCAACACACTTCCAGCCCAGGCAAAACAAAAGCTTCCCCAACTCAACAATTCAACTTCCAAAGCGACTCCATCACCTCTCATGCCCTTTCCTCAACGGTTCACCAAGAAAAAGGAGGATTCCAAGTTCTCAAGATTTTCGGAAAACTTGAAGAAGGTAAGTGTTAAATTACCATTGATTGAGGCTTTGAGAGAGATCCCATGCTACATGAAGTACCTCCGAAAGCTGATAAGTAAAAAGAAACATTTTGTGGATAATTTAATTGTGAAGCTTCATGAGCAGTGCAACCTACTCCTTCAAAAAAAGATTCCAATCAAGAAGAGTAATCCATGGTGTTTTTCTATTCGTGGCGAGCTTGGGGGGAATTGAATTCCAAAAGGTGTTGTGCGACACTCGTGCCAGCATTAATCTGATGCCCTACTCCATCTACAAACACATCAACATCGGTGAGATGAGGCCAACTACAATGACGCTGCAGATGGCGGACTGATCTATATCTCGCCTCAAATGTATACTTGAGGATGTTCTCATTCGTGTGGGTCATCTTATCTTTCCTGTAGATTTTTTAGTTTTGGATATGGAGGATTGCAGCATGCCCTTGATCTTAGGACGAGAGTTCTTGGACACAAGTGCTGCAATGATTGACTGCTGAGGAGGAGAAATCACACATTAAACGAATGATGAGAAGATCAAATTCATGCTCGACAAAAGCCGACAGCAATCCGAGTGCAACTAGATCACCTCCATTGAAGATTCTAAAGACGAAGTGGAGGAAACCAAGAAAGAAAGAGAAGACTGAGCTGCTATTGAATTGGAGTAAGAGAATGGGATGGCAAAATTGCCAATTACACCATCTCACCCCTGTAGGGATTTACTGTGAACTGAATCACCAAATCCAAATAAGCAAGACCAATCATTGATATTGAATACGACAAACAATCCATCAGACCATAACATGCTCCTATGAATTTAATGCGTGGATATAGAGATTACCGTTAATCCGTAGAGCCTGATTCGATCTTTCACGTTTGAATATCCAACTTTAATTCAACCACGCAATTCAATTAAATCTATGGAAACAGAAATTAGTAAACTAATTTCTTGATTTAATTGAAATAAAGAAAAATCAGAAAGGGAAGAAGGCTTGTTCTCCAGATCAGTATCCCAATGCTGTTCAGATCTGCTACTGGTGAGGATTCCACAGATCTGTGATGTGTAGGCTGGAGTCAAAATCCTTTCTCCTCCCAAACACAGGCGCCGCCCCTACTCTCTCTCTCCCTAGGGTTTCAATTAATTTGAATGTTCTGTGGTGGCGAGGGTTTCAGAGAGAGAGTTGTCTATTTATAGACCTAGGGTTTTAACCCTAATGAGCTACTAGGATTTTTTTCAGCATATTTAATTGGGCCAGACATTGGACCTAATGCAAATAATAAAGTGGGCCTATGAATTAATTAATTCCCATGTCCACAACCCAGGACACAATTAATTAATTAATAGTAATTCTTTTTTCACCACAGAATTAATACTGACCTACCCCTTTATTACCACGTTGTGAGAACGGTCCGCATTTATCTGAGAATCCCCATATTTAAGGTTACCGGACATTCATTAATTAATCGGAGCTTCTGACAAGCTCTATCTACAATTAATTAATATCTTAATTTCCAGAGCAGTACCACTCAAACCTTATCACTTCTGCCTGAACTTAATCAGCCTGCAGGACATTGACATGATAAACATTATTGAGGTCCTCAGGAAATTTCCCCATCCTATTACTCGGATATGGTTACCCAACTCCTGTCTCTGGCTGTACCCAAGATGCGGATATACGAGCACATTACTTAGGCTCTCCACCATGGCAAATCAAAGCAACAGTCAACCCGTGCATACCCCTGAACCTTCGTTAGGGTTTGGTCTCAATCAAGAACGAGATCTTGTATTAGTTGATGTCAGACAGACAAATATATCTCAATGTGGTCCTATCAATACGCCACTCTCGCGTACCAGCATATCAAGTAACCAAGACAGAGTACTTCTTCGGACTATACTGCAGCCATCCGGACATACGTATCCTCAATGCTGTCTCGGCTGTGATAATATTTATGTCTCACTAGGTCAAGTGATCATATTGTCTTATGCGATCTACAACACGCCGTATGATCGTCCCTATCGGTGAGACATGAGGATACCATTGTTACGTGCAAGTAAGTTTGTTCAACAGACAGGAGAAAAGTCAATCATATACACATTGTAATAAATGCGTTCTGTATACAAAACCCAACAATCTCCCACTTATACTCAAGGCATTACAATAGCTATTATATAGTATACTGTGTGATTAACTACCCTGGCTATCACGTTAACCACTGTTAGTGGTCAGCATCCACCTCAGACCCAGCTCACGAATATGTCTTTCATAAGCCTTCTGTGGCAAGCTCTTTGTAAATGGATTAGCTAGGTTGTCTCTAGTGTTAATCTTCTTGATTAGCACATCGCCCCTCGATACAATCTCTTGTATGATATGGTACTTTCTCTCTATGTGTTTGCTTGCCTTGTGAGTTCGTACTTCCTTCGAGTTTGCCACTGCACCAGAGTTATCACAATAGATTGTGATGCTCTTCGGCAAGCTCGGAATCACATCCAACTCTAAAAGGTAGTTCCGGAGCCATACCCCTTCTTTCGAAGCTTTGGAGGCGGCAACATATTCCGCCTGCATGGTTGATGCGGCTAAAAGTTCAATCAAAATTAAACTCCTAGCTACACAAGAATAAAATTTGTCAAATCCAGGTCCTTCTTCCCTTCGCCCGCTAGATTTCCTGGATTCTATAGCAAAGTCTAATAGCTAGATAAGATAAAATCGTTGAGTAGTTTCTATCAATCTAAGCATTCAATTTAAACCTATGCTAACAACATATAACAAACATTGAATTAAACCAACAATCATCATTGAATCAATTCTCTCCACAAATCGGTAAACCAAGACAAGCAAATACTCAAATGAGGTAGATAGGATGTTGAAATGAACGTAGATGTAATCCAATTAGGTTAATCATTGATGTAAACACATTTTAATCCCTAGGAGATTGAGTAATCGACCCTACACTCATTAACCCCTTGACACGGCGAGCTAACGGTTGATGATGCTAAGACTTGCAAACAGCTACGTTATTAAGCCCTAGACCACTCAAAATAGAACGTCAATTATTGCCCTACGACCTAGCACCGCACATGGATTGGAACTAAAATCGTATGAATCTACACTATTCACGACGATTCCGCCCGCATGTTGGCTGCACCGTTCACGTCAACTACCTCCAAAGATGGTTATTACCTACACCTAAGAGGTAAGGAACAAGTTCTAGTGCAATTCAAACTCTCAAAGGAAAGTAAACAAACAATTATCAACCTTAATTTTCATGCATCCTTGTTCAAATCAACATCCAAATTGAATTAGAGCATCATACCTCTCAATTGTAACAATACAAAGTTGAAATCAAATACATCCATTACAATTGATAAGTAGAAAGTGGAATCTTCCCCAATTGGATTTGTTAGGTCTTGATCTACCCCCTTGGATCTTCAATTCACCTCCAAGGATTGATGAATTTAGCTCCTTGATACTCTAGGATTGAGATGAAATCGTGATGGAAATTGGAATATAGGGGAACTCCTAACTAGATCTAAGTAAAAATGGCAAAAAAGCTCTCCAAATAACTGAATTTCCCCCTTTTATAGACGAGCAAACAGGGTCTCGGATCGCCCGGTCGAAGTATGGCTCGCCCGGTCGAAGCTCAAAACCTATCCTACAACATTCAAAACACAAAAACACAAAAACACAACAAAAGAGCAACAAAAACATATGATATGAGAGTAAAATGGCCGCAAACATGCATGCACACACATCGAAAAATAGGTCATTTTACGCACATATCAATGGTGGAGTCAGCAATGCATTTCTGCTTTGAGCACCTCAAAGATACAGCCCCACCTCCCAAGGTAAACACATATCCTCAGGTCAATTTCTTCTCGTCCTGGTCTCCTTGGAAATCTGAATCTTTATAACCCGCAGGGCACAAATCCTCACTATGATAAACCAAACAGTAATTCCTAGTTCTCTTCAAATACTTGAGGATGTGCTTGACCGCAGTCCAGTACACCTGTCAAGGGTTATACTGATATCCCGCTACCATGCCAACGACGTAACAGATATCTGCCCCGGTACATAACATTGCATACATGAGGCTACCCCTCGCAGAGGTGTATGGTACAAGACTCATCTCATCTTTCTCTCGATGTGTCTTAGGACACTTTCCATTCGAAAGATGAACGCCATGTCTGAAATGTAGCAAGCCTTTCTTGGCAAATTGCATGCTGAACAGGTCTATCACAGTATCCACATAACAAGCCTTGGATAAGCTTAACATCCTCCTCTTACGATCCCGTAAGACCTTAATCCAAAGGATGTACCCCGCTTCTCCGAAATCCTTGATTTAGAACTGTTTGGATAACCAACTCTTTATTTTCGACATCACTCCCTCGTTGTTTCCAAAAAGGAGTGTGTCGTCCACGTATAATGCAAGGAAAACCATGGTCCCACTAACACAAAGTAGGTACACACAACTTTCATTCTCCAACTGTGAAAATCCATAGAATTTAATCACATCGTTCAAATGCAAGTTCCAAGACCTCGAAGCTTGCTTAAGTCCATACAAGGACTTCTTAAGCTTCCAGAAAAGATGTTCTTCGCCCTTGTGTATGTAACCCTCGGGTTTCCACTTAAAGATGTCCCTACCTTCTTCAAGGTAACCATTTAGAAAAGATGTTTTGACATCCATTTGCCAAATCTCGAGGTCCATATGCACAGCTATGGCGAGGCGTATCCGGATGGACTTGAGCATGGCTACGGGTGAAAAGGTTTCGTCATAGTCTATGCCCTCTTTCTAATTATAACCCTTTGCCACCAGCCTGGCTTTAAAAGCCGTAATTTCTCCATTCGCTCCTTTCTTTCTCTTGTATACATACTTGGACCCTATGACTCTAATGCCATACGACAGCTCAGCTTTCTGGCATACATCCATAGCAGTTATGGATTCAATTTTAGAATCCATGGCGTTGTGCCATTTTTCAACATCCTTGTTCTGCACTGCCTTTTCATAAGTCATCGGGTCAGAGTCCTCATGTCCGTCTTCTGGCCTCAAGTCCGAAGATTCAACCAAGAACATATATATTTCCGGTTGGAAAATAACTCTCCCACTGCAACGAGGCATCGGTGTTGTGTCAGCAGTAGGTGTTGTAATTTGTGTTTCTGCATCTTGCACAGAAGAACGCACCTATGGTGCTGAACCTCTCACAGGAGCAACCACATTCGCACGTTCCCCTGGTAGGGATTTCATGTGAACCGAATTACAAAATCCAACTGAACCATAAATTTTTGGATATTGTACATAATCAAAATTCACAATAAAACCTAGCATGCTCCTATGAATTTAATTCTTAGAATTGTGGATTTAGAGATTATCGCAATTTCGTAGACTCAGATCCGATCTTTCGCGTTTGAATATCCAACTTTCAATTCAACCACGCGATTCGAAAACATAAATTAGAACCCTAATTTATTGATAAAATCGAAAATAAATAAAGGAAGAAAAAGAAAATCTTATTGTCCAGATCAGATCTTCAGGGTTGTGTCCCAATGCTGTTCAGATCTGCTACTGGTGAGGATTCCACATATCTGTGTTGTATGCCGGAGTTGAAAAACTCTTCTTCTCCCCTCTACAGGCGCTGCCCCTCTCTTTCTCTGCTCTAGGGTTTTGACTGATTTGAATAATCACAAAAGTGGCTAGGGTTTCCAAGAGAGAGTGGTCTATTTATAGACCCAAGGTTTTATCCCTAATGGGCTACTAGGCCTTTTTTCAGCATGTTTATTTGGGCCAGTCCTGGGACCTAATGCAAATAATAAAGTGGGCCTTTATATTAATTAATTCTCATGTCCACAACCCAGGACACAATTAATTAATTAATATTAATTCTTTTTCACCACAGAATTAATACTGACCTACCCCTTTATTATCATGTTTATTGAACGAGCTGCATTAATTGAGAATCCCCATATTTAAGGTTACCGGACATTCATTAATTAATTGGAACTTCTGACAAGCTCTAACTACAATTAATTAATATCTTATTATTCCTGAGTAGTACCGCTCAATCCTTATCACTCGTGGCTGAACATAATCAGCCTGCAGGACATTGGCACGATGAATGTTATTGAGCTCCTCAGGGAATGTCCCCATCCTATTACTCGGATATGGTTACCTAAACCCAGTCTTAGGCGGTACTACACGAACTGTTGTTACCCAAGGTGCGGATATACGAGCACGTTACTCAGGCTCTCTACTATGGCAAGTCAAAGCAACAATCAACCCGTGCAAACCCCTGAACCTTCGTTTGGGTTTGGACTCAATCAATAACGAGATCTTGTATTCGCTGATGTCAGACAGATGAATACATTTCACTGTGGTCCATCAATACGCCACACTTGCGTACCGGCATGCCACAGCAATCCGTACAGACGTATCCTCATACGATGTCTCGGCTGTGATTAGGTTTATGTCTCACTAGGTCAAGTGATCATACTATCTTTTGCGATCTACAACACGCCATATGATCGTCCCTATCGGTGAGACAAGAGGATACCATTGTTACATACATGTAAGATTTTTTGACAGATAGGAGAAATAAACCGTCGTATACTCATTATAATAAATGCTTTCAGTATACAAAACCCATCAATCTCCCACTTATACTCAAAGCATAACTAAGTTATTATAGAGTATACAGTCCGTCTATCTAGCCATCTATCTCTTTAACCAGTGTCACTGGTCGGCATCCACCTCAGACCCAGCTTACGAATATGTCTTTCGTAAACTTTCTGCGGCATGCTCTTTATAAATGGATCAGCAAGGTTGTCCTTAGTGTCAATATTCTTGATCAGCACATCACCTCTCGATACTATTTCTAGTATGATATGGTACTTTCTCTCTATGTGTTTTCTTGCATTGTGAGACCGCGGTTCCTTTGAGTTTGCCACTGTACCAGAATTATAATAATAAATTGTGATGCTCCTCGGTAAACTCGGAATCACGCCCAACTCTAAAAGGTAGTTTCTAAGCCATACCCTTTCTTTCGAGGCGTCGGAGGCGGCGACATATTCCGCCTCCATGGTGAAGTCAACAATGCATTTCTTCTTTGAGCTCTTCAAAGATACAACTCCATCTCCCAGGGTAAACACATATGCTGAGGTTGATTTCTTCTCATCCTGATCCTCTTCGAAATCCGAGTCTGTATAACCCATAGGGCACAAATCCTCACTTTGATAAACTAGGCAGTAATTCCTAGTTTTGTTCAAATACTTGAGGATGTGCTTTACCGCAGTCCGATGCGCCTTTCCAGGGTTAGACTGATATCTTACTACCATGCCAACGGCATAACAGATATCTAGCCGGGTACACAGCATCGCATACATGAGGCTACCCACCGCTGAAGCGTATGGTACAAAACTCATCTCATCTTTCTCCCGCTGTGTCTCAGGACACTGCCCACTAGAAAGATGAATGCCATGTCTGAAAGGTAGCAAGCCTTTCTTGGCGAGTTGCATGCTGAACCGGGCTATCACAGTATCCACATAGGATGCTTGGGATAAGCTAAACATTCTTCTCCTACGATCTCGTAAGACCTTAATCCCAAGAATATAGCCAGCTTCTTGATAGCGCGTTTCGCAACACGAAGATTGCAGATTTGAAATATAACTAAACACTAAAACATAGATATCTTACTACTATCTAGACAAATCAGTAAGGGAGTTTGTTTATTAAATCTAGGCAATATTGAAAAGCAATAATTAAAAAGACAATTAAGAGTAATTGAGTGTAGAAAATATGGGAAAATTAGGATTCCAGGGTAATACACATTGAAGAGCAATTAAAAAACCGTTTATGTGATTCGATTCCAATTTTAATTTCCAAAAACGTGAGTTAATCTCAATTATGTTATCAGGTGATCCTTTTGGACTCTAAACCATAACTTGGAAATAAAAGACATAGTGACTCCTCTCGAACGCGCAAAATACTTTTACTCATGATAAAACCTTAGATTTTTAAAATCCTTCAACAGTTCAATTTCCTCTCGGACAATTGTCCTATCAAATCTAATTAACCTGCATCTTAATTGATAACCTAGACCTCTCGGTTCAAAAACTATCAATTCGAATTACAATCGATGGCCAGTCTCAGTAATTAATGAAAAACCCAGATATAATTTGAACGTAGATGGAAAAGGAAAATCAAATCACATAAACAATTGAATGAAATTCATCAAGTTTCAAACCCTAGAATCCACAAAAGACTTAGCCAATAATGCTAAGTTCTAAAAAAGCAAAGGAATAAAGAGTCATAAAACTGAAGAACATGGAAATCAAAACCCGAGGTCTTCGATCTTCAATCTTCTGTCTTGCTCTTCAAGTCTCGCTTCGTTCCAGCTTTCTCCAGAGGTTCGTCGCTCAAAAATATGTTGGAGGTTTAAAAATATGTTCGAAGGTCTCTTTTCTTCGCCCTTGGAACCTCTATTTATAACTATCTCCTTTAGATCCAAAAAGATATGGGATTTGGACTGAAAATTCGTCAAAAAAACCCGATCGGCGACCCAAAAAACATACTCGGCGATCGCCATTTTCCACCTTGGGTCGCCGAGTTCGTTACGAAGGAAAAATGGTGAAAATTACGAAAACGGCGACCCTGAGACAATCTCGGCGATCGCCGTTTTTGGCATGTGGGTCGCCATTCTTGTCACGAACGTGCGCAATCTCACGGTTTTGGCCATAACTTTTGCTCCCAAACTCCGATTGACCTGATTCCAGTTGCATTGCAAAGATAACTAGAAGATCTATCTATTGTCTTACTCCATTACCTTGAATTCCATGTGTGGAGGAATTTGAGATTGCTTCTTTGAACATTAACTGCTTTTAGGATGGGTTTCCACTGAATTTTGGCCTAAAACATATTTGGGATCAGTCTTTTTCTCACTTCTTCCTCTTCCTAATGCAAAAGAACATCGATTGGATCCATGGCAATCACTCATATCCTGTAAATGGCTCAATTGTGCGTCAAACCTGCATAAACAACCCAAAACCAAACCAAACGTAATATTTTCTAAAAGAATATGAAATTGGCACAGAAATATCACTTAATGATCTAATCCAAGGCAAATAGTTAGCGGATTCACATCAGAAAAATGCACAAAATGAGTGTTTATCAACCCCCCAAACTTAAACTATTGTTCGTCCTCGAACAATGAGGAAAACAAATGAAAGAAAAAGATAAACACGACGGGTGCATTTATTGATCAAAAATTGTTTCAGACATAAAAGGGGTTGTGATTCCCACACCAACAAACACAACAATCATCAATTAAGTGCAATAATTCATAGTTTCAATCTTGACCTCTAGAAATCCGCTTCTCACAGGATAGTGTATCACTCAAATTTCGCTCAAAGTGTAAGAAAGGCTAGTGTATACTCTCAAACTGTCAACTGTACATCTTTCCTACCATAGGCTTGCTCATTGTCTAAACTCTCCATTGACCTTGGGAATGCTAGAACAAAGATCAAAAAGGTCTTTATTTTTGGTTTTAATGTAGGCACATTGGTGAAAGGTATGGAATATTTGGCTAAGTGACTAAAAATATTAATCCTTATAACTTCATTCACATAAACTATCTCCTCATCACATACCACGCTCATTGACTGACCAACTTATATAAACTAATAACACACTTTTTTTTTTCTAGGGCCCAACCTTCTTTTGAACACCAAATAAAAATTTCTTATCCTCTTACAAATATTGCCTCATAGACAAGACAAATATTACAAATATTGCCCATCATATTTTGTTTTCACCTCAACTTATAGACAAGAAGGAATCCAAGCTTTCACTCATAGACAAGAACAGAAAACCATGGACTCAAAGGCTAATTATGAACAATATAAATCAATCTACCTTTATTTCACCCAAATCTTATAGACAAGATACTATTCACCTATGTATAGCACTTCCTCATAGACAAGACAGAACTACAATGCTTTTCTTAACTCATAGACAAGAAAGAAAAGTAACAGACTCAAAGGGGCTTTACTAAGGATAAAATTGTATAAAGGACAGTGTTTGAGATAATTTGGCTAACAAAGATGGCCTAAAATCATTTTGTTTATAACTATATTGTCCATCACAAGGCTTCGGACTATGTACTACCATATAAGACTACTTCATCTCACCACCTACCATCACCAGATACCCATGTAACTCCATCCACACCTCCTATCATCCAGTTTAGAAAGAAAGGGTTTATAGGCTTAACGGGTTTAGCAAAGGATTATGTAATGGGTTAGTGTTTGGGTTTTAATGAGGCTCATGAAATGATGACCTAATATCATTTCTAAGTCCCTGACATTCCTCTATGCAATTTTGAGACAGAAACCAAAGCAAGTTATAGAGGCAAGCATACAGTGACATATCTCTCAATCAAACGAACACAGGCTCAAATTCTCACAGGCTTAGGCATATTCTAGAGGCCAGAATCAATTCCACAAATGTATGCACCTTATCAATTCATGTATAATTCATTAATGCAAGTTTCACGAGAAAGAAACAGTTGTCATCATAAACCTGATCAATAATATGCAAATACAACCCTTGCCAAACATCCATATCGCAACATAGTGCGAAAAGGTAATAGAGTTTCCAAATTATAGGCCCACTAAAATAAAAGACAAACTAAGACATTACGAAATTTAAACAAATACATCACTGATGGTTCACATTAAAACAATTAGTGCAGATCAAATATCAACTTAAAAAGTAAAGAAAAAGAAAAAGAAAGGTGTAGAAACACGCATCGCCCGATCACATCCCCCTCCCCCAAACTTATTCAATACGAAGGAAGGAATAAGTTTGTGGGAAAAAAAGATCACGGAGATGTGTGTGAGACCTCAGACATCCTCACTACAGTGGCGGCCAGGAACTGCCGCATCTGCTCCTCGGTCACTGTTTTTTGGAATTTTCAGTAAATCCCCGCATTTCTAACTCTTTTCCTGCACTCAACAAACTTAAACAAAATTGTGAACTCTAGACATAATAAAGGACATAAAACTCCAAAATTAAACAACAGAAAGCAATAAAAATTGGGTTGCCTCCCAATAAGCGCTTTATTTAACGTCTGTAGCTAGACACAAAAGTAGAACACCAGAAGTGATCAACACAGAAAACAAAACGAAAAATAAAAATGCGTAAAAATAAAGTCAGAGTAAATAACGTACTATCAGAATTAGTGTCAATCATAAATCTATGCAATCCCTGGCAACGGCGCCAAAAACTTGATAGCGCATTTCGCAACACGCTATAACTGCAAGTGTACAGACCACTGCAGAGGGCAAGTAATTATTTATCGAACACGAAGATTGTAGATTCGAAATATAACCAAGCACTAAAACATAAATATCTTACTACTATCTAGACAAATCGAAAAGGGAGTTTGTTTATTAAGTCTAGGCAATATTGAAAAGCAATAATTAAAAAGACAATTAAGAGTAATTGAGTGTAGAAAATATGGGAAAATTAGGATTCCAGGGTAATACACATTGAAGAACAATTAAAAAACCGTTTATGCAATTCGATTCCAATTTTAATTTCCAAAAACGTGAGTTAATCTCAATTATGCTATCAGGTGATCCTTTCGGACTCTAAACCATAACTTGGAAATAAAAGACCTAGTGACTCCTCTCGGACGCGCAAAAGACTTTTACTCTTGATAAAACCTTAGATTTTTAAAACCCTTCAACAGTTCAATTTCCTCTCGGACAATTGTCCTATCAAATCTAATTAACCTGCATCTTAATTGATAACCTAGACCTCTCGGTTCAAAAACTATCAATTTGAATTACAATCGATGGCCAGTCTAAGTAATTAATGAAAAACCCAGATATAATTAGAACGTAGATGGAAAAGGAAAATCAAATCACATAAATGATTGAATGAAATTCATCAAGTTTCAAACCCTAGAATCCACAAAAGACTGAGCCAATCATGCTAAGTTCTACAAAAACAAAGGAATAACGAATCATAAAACTGAAGAACATGGAAATCAAAACCCGAGGTCTTCGATCTTCAATCTTCAGTCCTGCTCTTCAAGTCTCGCTTCGTTCCAGCTTTCTCCAGAGGTTCGTCGCTCAAAAATATGTTGGAGGTTTAAAAATATGTTCGAAGGTCTCTTTTTTTCGCCCTTGGAACCTCTATTTATAACTATCTCCTTTAGATCCAAAAAGATATGGGATTTGGACTGAAAATTCGTCAAAAAAACCCGATCGGCGACCCAAAAAACATACTCGGCGATCGCCATTTTCCACCTTGGGTCGCCGAGTTTGTTACGAAGGAAAAATGGTGAAAATTACGAAAACTACGACTCTGAAACAATCTCGGCGATCGCCGTTTTGGCATGTGGGTCGCCATTCTTGTCACGAACGTGCGCAGTCTCACGGTTTTGGCCATAACTTTCGCTCCCAAACTCCGATTGACCTGATTCCAGTTGCATTGCAAAGATAACTCGAAGATCTATCTATTGCAATGCTTCATTAACTTGAATTCCATGTGTGGAGGAATTTGGGATTGCTTCTTTGAACATTAACTGCTTTTAGGATGGGTTTCCACTGAATTTTGGCCTAAAACATATTTGGGATCAGTCTTTTCTCACTTCTTCCTCTTCCTAATGCAAAAGAACATTGATTGGATCCATGGAAATCAGTCATATCTAGTAAATGGCTCAATTGTCGTCAAACCTGCATAAACAACCCAAAACCAAACCAAACGTAATATTTTCTAAAAGAATATGAAATCGGCACAGAAATATCACTTAATGATCTAATCCAAGGCAAATAGTTAGCGGATTCACATCAGAAAAATGTACAAAATTAGTGTTTATCACTTCTCCCAAATCTTTCATTTGGAACTGTTCGGATAACCAAGCCTTGATTTCTGACATCACACCCTCGTTGTTTCCAAATAGGAGTATGCCATCAACGTAAAGTGCAAGGAAAACCACGCTCCCACTTACACAATGTCGGTAAACAGAACTTTCGTTTTCCAACTATGCAAATCCAGTGGATTTAATCACATCGTTGAAACGTAAGTTCCACGACCTTGAAGCTTGCTTAAGTCCATACAAGGACTTCCTAAGCTTCCAGAAAAGATGTTCTTCGCCGTTGCGTATGTAACCCTCGGGTTGCTGCATATAGATGTCCCTACCTTCTTCAAGGTAACCGTTTAGGAAAGCGGTTTTAACATCCATTTGCCATATCTCGAGGTCCATATGCGCAGCTATGGCAAAGAGTATCCGGATGGATTTGAGCATGGCTACGGGTGAAAAGGTTTCGTCATGGTCAATGCCCTCTTTCTGACTATAACCCTTTGCCACCAGCCTGGCTTTAAAAGTCGTGATCTTTCCATCCGCTCCTTTCTTTCTCTTGTATACCCATTTCCACCCTATGGCCCGAAAGCCATCCGGCAAATCAATTTTCTGGTTTACATCCGTAGCAGTTATGGATTCAATTTCAGAATTCATGGCGACATGCCATTTGGCAACATCCTTGTCCTGCACTGCCTCTTCGTAAGTCAGTGGGTTAGAGTCCTCATGTCCGTCTTCCGGGCTCAAGTCCGAAGACTCACCCACAAACATGTACCTTTCCGGCTGGAAAATAACTCTCCCACTATGATGAGGCATTGGTGCCGTGCCAGTGGTAGGTGCAGTAACTTGTGGTTTGCACCTTGCACTGAAGAACGTGTATGTGGTGTTGTACCTCTCACAGGTGCACCCACATCTACACGTTCCCCTTCCCTTGGCATTGCATTCTCGTTTTCAATTTCTTGAAGAACGATCACTCCTTGACTTGTGATTACTCACATATGCTTCCTCCAAGAATCTAACATTGGTACTAACAACGACTTTCTGACTCTCAGGACTGTAAAAGTAACCACCTTTCATTTGCCTGGGATACCCTATGAACAACATTACTTTTGACCTGCTTTATAACTTATCAGGTTCCATCGACAGTAGATGTGCCGGACAGCCCCATACTCTAAACTTGCACAAACTCGGTTCGCAACCAAGAAGGAGCTCAGAAGGCGTCTTATGAACTTATTTAAAAGGCACCACATTTAGCACGTAAGCGACTGTTTCCAATGCGAAGCCCTAAAATGAAATTGGTAAGTTTGCATAACTTATCATTGATCTTACCATCTCTAGAAGAGTCCTATTTCTTCTTTCAGCTACACCGTTTTGCTGGGAGTGCCCGGTGCAGTCCACTGGGATGTAATCCCGTTATCTGACAAATACTGCAGGAACTCGTTCCCAAGGTAATCACCACTGCGGTCAGATCGCAGTGACTTGATAGTTTTCCCAACCTTTTTTTCTACCTCAGCCTTGAACTCTTTGAATTTCTCAAAGCATTCAAACTTGTAGCAAAGCAGGTAAACGTATCCGTACCTTGAGTAATCTTCAATGAAAGTGACAAAGTACTCCTACCCTCCATGAGCCTGCGTGGACATCGGTCCACGTAAATCATAATGGATCAATTCTAACACTTCCTATGCTCGAGACTGACTAGCCTTCAAAGGCCCAGTTGACATCTTGCCCTCGATGCAGGATTCGTAGACTTGATAAGGTACAGCCCGAACTAAGTCCAATGTACCGTCATCTGCAAGTCACTGAATCCGCTTCAAGTTGATGTGACCCACTCTCAAGTGCTAGATTTATGTAAGGTCCACATAAGTCATAATGGATCAATTCTAACACTTCCTCTGCTCGAGACTGGCTAGCCTTGAAAGGCCTAGTTGACATCTTGCTCTCGATGCAGGATTCGCAGACTTGATAAGGTACAGCCTGGACTAAGTCCAATGTACCATCATCTGCACGTCGCTGAATCCGCTTCAAACTGATGTGACCCAGTCTCAAGTGCCAGAGATATGTAAGATCCTCATCAGAAGAAGTAAATTTTCTCTTTCTAGGATTATCAATTACGGATGAATTACATGCAATACTTGCGGAAGACTTATGATTACAGTTAATAACATAGAGAGAATTATTCAGCATTCTACGATAGATAACACCGTTATTACCAATGATAGAAACACCACTATCAAAAATAACTGAATATCCATCAACATACAGTTTGGAAACTGAAATAAGGTTCCGCCAAAAATCCGGCACGTACAAAACATCTCTCAATGTTATAAGAGAATCATCAAAGTACAAGGTGAAATCTCCAATGGCAGCTGCACTCACTTGTGCTGCGTTCCCCATTGAGATGATAACCTCGTCATTCTTCAGCACCCTCCTTGGAGTGAACCCATGCAGAATGTAACAAACATAATCAGTAGCTCCAGTATCCTCTACCCACGAATGAGTAGAAACCGATGCTAAACTTGTTTCCGTTACAAATGCAAATGACATACCTTGTACCTTGCTTCCACATGCGTTCTTACTTGAAGTGACACCAAGCCTCTTCATGTCATTTGACCTCCTCTCACGTGATCTGCGATCATATCATATTCTTGCACACAATATGAACCACATCTTTCAATGTGCCCAAGTTGTGCTCAAGATCTGATAACTCAGAATCCCATGAAGGTACGAAAGACTGTTCTGCTATGAGATCAGTAAGCAACTCCTTGAAAGAGTACTCACTTCTCTTAGCCACATCTTTCTTAAAGTCATAGAATGAAAGCGGTAAAGAGTTCAGGATTATATCGATCTTAGCCCGATAAGAGATACATCCACCTCTACGTGTGAATCGTTTCATGGTGTTATCCATCATCATCACATGCAGTGTCACCGAACTGCCATAGACCATTCTCTTACAAACAAGGTCTTTTACGAGATCACAGTTGATAGTTCGTTCCACTTCGCCATACGTGGCCACTAAGTCCATCCAGATCGCAACAGAGATACAATAGCCCATGTATTTGAGCTTCAGTTCTCTAGACAGGTTATCCGAGATTAACTTGTAAGTAAAATCTTCAAATGCCACCCATCTATCATAGAACTCCTTCTCACGTCTAGAGACTTTATGGTAACGTGGGGTTAGTGGCATCATTGTAAGAACAAACATGTGTTTCTTAGTCAGGAGAATATAATCAATGTAGTATCTCCATTCATGGAAGTTTGGACCAGTTAGAGGATTGAGAGCAAGTAAATGATCGACAGTAGATATAGACATATCTGAAACAATAAAGAATCTTAAATAAGAACATACATGTAGAACTTCAAAAACAAATGCATTGAAAACCTTTTAATAAATCAAATACAAATGTTTTCTATTAATTGCCCAAGAGTTCCCACCGCAAGCTACACTCGTAGATGTTTATGATGTCACCATCAACTAGAACTGCGGGTTTTAAGCCCCAATCCATTTAATTTCACTACCATGTCAATAAGCTTTTGACACTAGAAATTTATAATTAGTGAAAACCTTAGACCAAGCCATCTCTAAAGAACAGGGATGCAATTCTTGCATTATATTCTAAGATGATTCTAAGCCATTAACCACAAATTTAACTCCGGCCAAAAGAGACAGTTTAGCATGGCACATAACCATACCGCACAGCCCTTAAAGCTTTTGATATCTATAATTTAAATCAATCCTAGAATACTTGTGAAAGAGATCTATGCAAGCTACACTCGTAGACGTTTACGCAAAACACTCCCACTATTCAAATGATTTAAATTTTTTGTCTAGAAATCCTAACAACCATACCCATGCACCTCTAGGAACTAGCAAGCTACACTCGTAGACGTTTACTAAAACTAAAGATACACTTACAGCCTAGCACCGCTTTGTGGAGGTCTATTGATTTTAATTAAAAAAATCAACTTAGTATTTTTCTTTTAAAAGGTTTCTTATATGCGCACACATAATTTCTTTGTTATTATATTTTCCAAATTTTTGCACGTAATTAAAAAAGCCCAAAAATTCCAAAAATATAATCCAACAAAAGAAATTAATCAAATAAGCATGCTTGGAAAGCTGTATATAATAAAAGCGATAAATCATGCTTTTCCTATTATCTACATATGCTTAATAAATCACATATCATACGAGGACAATTAAGGCAAACAAAAATTTCTCGTGGCTCTACAAAATAGGAAAAAGTAAATCCTATTTATTACAATTTGAATTTTGAATCTATTTGGATAAATCCAAATCTTCTCAAATCTTCTAGGACCTCCAAATCTTCAACCACCAAATCTATTGGGATTTAGGCCTTTGTGATCTGATGATTTGCCCTAACCCTAATGCAAACCCTAGGGTTTACACAGGATTGTACAAACCACCAAAACACGCGCCACCGCCGCAGGGACAGCAGCCGCCGACGACAGCCACCGCCGGCGCCGCTGTCGCACCCGCCCAACCGCACGCTCACGCGCGCGCATCATGCGCTCGCGGCCCTCGACCGCCGTGCGCTGCACACCTGCCGCCGCTCGCCACCGTGTCGCCTTGCGCCGCCGCACCACCTGCGCGTGCCGTCGCCCACCAACGTCGACTCCGTCTTCGTTCTTCATCCTCAAGCCGTTCAGATTATAGATTTGAAAAATACAAAAAATTACAGAATAATCTATTCTATTACAATTTTTCAAATATATACTAATCACGGATTTTCTCATGATTTTACAAAATTAATTCAGCCCTACATGGATAAACCACCGCGACCTGAATTACACGGGTTGCCACGAAGAACAAAAACCATCCACAAAACAAAATAAATTCATACATGCATATTGAATTTAATTGCGCACAATAGAGCCATAAATCAAGAACCTGGCTCTGATACCAATTGTAGGGATTTCATGTGAACCGAATCACAAAATCCAACTGAACCGGATCTATTTATGGATATTGTACACAATCAAAATTCACAATAAAACCTAGCATGCTCCTATGAATTTAATTCTTAGAATTGTGGATTTAGAGATTACCATAATTCTTTAGATTCTAATCTGGTCTTTCGCGTTTCAATATCCAACTTTAAATCCAACCATGCGATTCGATTTAATCTGCGGAAACAAAAATTAGAACCCTAATTTCTTGATAAAATCGAAAACAAAGAAAAGAAGAAAAAGAAAATCTTGTTCTCTAGATAAGATCTTCAGGGCTGTGTCCCAATGCTGTTCAGATCTGCTACTGGTGAGGGTTCCACAGATCTGTGTTGTAGGCCGGAGTAGAAAAACTCGTCTTCTCCCCTCTACAGGCGCCGCCTCTCTCTTTTCTGCTCTAGGGTTTTGACTGATATGAATAATCACAAAAGTGGCTAGGGTTTCCAAGTGAGAGTGGTCTATTTATAGACCTAGGGTTTTAACCCTAATGGGCTACTGGGCCTTCTTTCAGCATGTTTATTTGGGCCAGTCCTGGGACCTAATGCAAATAATAAAGTGGATCTTTAAATTAATTAATTCCCACGTCCACAACCCAGGACACAATTAATTAATTAATATTAATTCTTTTTCACCACAGAATTAATACTGATCTACCCCTTTATTATCACGTTTTGAGAACGGGCTGCATTAATTGAGAATCTCCATATTTAAGGTTACCGAACATTCATCAATTAATCGGAGCTTCTGACAAGCTCTAACTACAATTAATTAATATCTTATTATTCCTGAGTAGTACCACTCAATTCTTATCACTCGTGTCTGAACTTAATCAACCTGCAGGACTTTGGCACGATGAATGTTATTGACCTCCTTAGGGAATGTCCCCATCCGATTACTCGGATATGGTTACCTAAACCCAGTCTCAGGAGGTACTACACGAACTACTGTTACCCAAGATGCGGATATACGAGCACGTTACTCAGGCTCTCCACTATGGCAAGTCAAAGCAACAGTCAACCCGTGCAAACCCCTGAACCTTCGTTAGGATTTGGACTCAATCAATAAAAAGATCTTGTATTCGCTGATGTAAGACAGACAAATACATCTCACTGCGGTCCATCAACACGCCACCCCTGCGTACCAGCATGTCAAGTAAACAAGACAAACTACTTATTCCGACAATGCCGCAGCCATCTGGACAGACATATCCTCATACGCTGTCTCGGCTGTGATTAGGTTTATGTCTCACTAGGTCAAGTGATCATACTGTCTTCTGCGATCTACAACACGCCGTATGATCGTCCCTATTGGTGAGACAAGAGGATACCATTGTTACATACATGTAAGATTGTTTGACAGATAGGAGAAATAAACCGTCGCATACTCATTATAATAAATGTTTTCAGTATACAAAACCCATCACCCCTTCCCTTGGATTCGCATTCTCTTTTTCAATTTCTTGATGAACGATATCACTCTTTGAATTGTGGTTTCTCACATACTCGTCCTCCAAGAATCTAGCGTTGGTGCTAACAACGATTCTCTGACTCTTAGGACAGTAAAAGTAACTGATAAGCTTGTTTTTCGAATCTCTTATCGCATTAATTTTCTTTTCTTTAATGCATTTTAGCTTGTTTTCTTGAATAAACTGAGCATGAGTATATATTACAGGGTATTATGCTTGTCATGGTAAGATTTCGCAGGTTTTAGGCCAAATCCAATGGAAGCACGTACCGAAAGCAGCAAATGTTCAAAGAAACAGTTACGCCTTCTTCCACCGATAGAATCAGAGCTAATGGAGCATATCATTTGAAAGATCTTTGAGTTAGCTTTCCAATTCAACTAGAATCAGGTCAATCGGAGTTCGGACACGAAAGTTTTGGCCAAAACCGTGAGACTGCACAGAAGGGTCGGAAGTGGCAAAAATGGTCTATGTTTCGACCGAAATGAAAGCCATCTCGGCCGGGGCGAAGTTTTTTGGCGAATTTCTGGAATTTTTCCACATAATTTGGGCGAGAATTGCTTGGGATTCAAGTTACACATCAATTTGGAAGCAATGAAGACCCAAAAAGGGATGTTTCTACCAAGAAAATCATTTCTTTTGAAGCCATCAATTCAAGAAGGAAATTCCTACCATCCAAGGCCTCAACCCTACTACTATATAAACTCTTGAATAGCTCAAAATTAGGGTGGTCAGTTTTTAGTGGTTCTTTTGGTTCTTGTTTAGTTCCACCTTCTACACATTGTTCTACCTTTAATTTTCTGTTTTCACTTTATGTTTTTTAGAATTCCTATTTAGTTTTTGTTGAACCTTTATTGTTTTCAATGCAATCTTTACTTTTTCCTGCAATGTTTACTTTCAATATGTTAGGCTAGAACCCTAATAGGTTCTAGGGTTTCTCCATCTGTGATGCATGTTTTCATTCAATAATTCAAACCCTTTTTAATTAGTTTAAATCCTATGTTTTGTTTTAAGTCTATTCTAATCGAAGGCACGAGAGATGAAGATTGAGGTAGGTTACAGTTATTAATCGAAGGACCGAGAGGTGAAGGTTAGTAATAGGAAGTTAGGGTTTAATACTTTTGATTATCTGCCCGACCAAGAAGATTTCAATCGTAGGAAAAATCTAATCTTTATTGAAATCAATTAACTTTGTGTGTTTGAGACCGAGAGGAGATCACCACTAGTTAATGATTTAGGATTTAATTGCCCGACCAAGGAATTGAGTCCACACTAATAGATTTTCCACCAAAATTATCTTTTCTGGGTTTGAATATTTGTTTCTTGCCTGTTGATAAAATTGGTAGATTTCCCTAGAATATGTGCTTTTTAATATTTGTTTTTATCCCATTAAATTATTTATTTTGAAACCCAAAACCCTCAAAGTTTGATTTGCCCAAACAAAAGTTTTGAAAGCCATATTCAGTACACGATTCTCCCTCGTTGCACTATCTCAATGGGATCGACCAACTCTTGGGTTGTCTATAATTTATTTGTCCTATGCTATATTATGTATGCAAGTTTTTGCATCGATCAAATTGGCGCCATTGTCGGGGATAGTCAGACGGCGATTCATTACTGGATTGTTTGAAGAACTTCTAGATTGGGTTGTATTTTCTTAATTTTTATTTGTAATTTTCGAGCTGGTGTTGTTTTTCTTTGTTTTTGGATTCTGTTTTCCCTTTCGTGTGTGTGAGTTTTTTCTGATTCTTGTCTGTTTCGGCCGAGGCACACCTAGCCACGGTCGAGACTGATCAGTCCATCTCGGCCGTGATACATTCTATCCCAGCCGGGATACCCTGATTTCTATTTTGGTTGCTGCGCAGGTGCATGATCACACGAAACAAAGGAAAGATCCTCGAGCCATTCATACCAGAAATCGAGGCAGCCTGCAGAAATAATCGAAAGAAAGGAAAAAGACTGAACTTTGAGATGGAAGCGAACCCAGAAGCCCTACTTCAGAACATGACACCGGAAGAGCAGAGGCAATTTGTTGATGAGGTGCAAAAAATAAGGGCACAACTTCTTGCAGCCCTAGCCATCCAGGCGGAGCAAGCCGCAAGATTGGCAGAACTGAATGAAAGACAGGTGGTGGTGCCACAGAGGTCCATCTTGGACCGATTCTTACCACAGCAGGAAGAGGCTGGATTCAGGGTTGGCATCAACGCCAACAACTTTGAGCTGCGCACAGGGCTGATTCAGATGGTGCAGTAGAACCAGTTTGGGGGG